>MU191835.1:426-33044 GCA_016904865.1 Pissodes strobi
TTTCTAGTAAACGTGGCCGAAACCTTATAATGATGACAGTTCTAATAAAACTATAGAATGCTAAATATTAGTGAGAAAACTAATAAACTATGCATGCAAAATAAATAGTTGAAGCAGGTGTGAAGATATATAGTAAAACAGAAGTAAATGGAGCAGTTGCATGATTAACGTTATCGAGAAAAGTAGAAAAACTGGGGTGCCATTAAAACTATGTATCGAGAGTATATACAGGAAAGAATAACTGTGTATACAAGGAAGAATTATAAAATAAAGTATTATCCGGCCTAATAAAACTGCAAAGACGGATTATCTAAATGAGAAAGTCACAGCAAAGAATTTAGGCTTTGGAAAATTTGAGCATGGACTAAAATGGCTGACTGATGAGAAATTCATCAAGGAAGTCTAAGCAAACATTTTGGGAAGGCCGTAGCTACCAAGTGAAATGTTATATAAGTAAGAAGTGTTTATGTAAAGTAAGAAGTATACTAAGGTAAAGTAATGGATGAAATATAAGTAAGCAAAAGATGGTTATGTAATGTGTGTTTAAAGGACAGGCATACATAGATAAGAAAATAATGAAAAAGCTAGTCATGTAATCATAAGCATAGATATACATAGAATAAAGTGCAACTTAGGTAAAAAAAACTAGATATGGAAAGTTAATAAAAGGAAAATAGAATAAAATAAGTATAGGAAAATATATCTATATATCATGAAGAGGAGAATGGTATAAAAGCAGTAATCATTTGTAAATAACGTACATTTATCTTTACCGAACCTATCCTTGAGAACTTGCTGCATGGTCCGCTATTCAGAACCAGTCAGGAATCATTCCAGCATATAAATGACTAATTCAAGCATTGCTAGCAGTTCTTCAATCTCTCGAATGCCTAGAAGGTAAAGTTTAAGAAATTATGATATATGGATGCGATATCACTAGCAGTGGACGAGTCAAATAATCTAATAAATAATTGAAAAATAACAAACCTTAAGGTATAATCCAGGTTAAATCAAACCAGCTCATAGTCATTTAAATTATTAAGTGTATCATATTGTCAATATTTGGTACCAGGTTAATGTGCACATCTGCAGGCCACAGTAATTGCACAAGTCGACCAAAAAGGGGCACATTTCTCAATATAATTATCACTACATACGCAATATTCACGATACTTATAATTTATTGTACTGTTTAGTTAATGACAATACATTGAGAACCAAGAAAAACAAGCGGCTGCCATGTTGCTGCACCTTTCAAGGATCAGGAACCCCCCAGGACAGACGACTGCGCAAAGCTGCATATTGACAGCAAGCATCATGACACGAACACCATCGGCCAGGCTTCGAGTAAACAAGCAATCCACAAAACAATGCAAACTACCATGGGACACCGGAAACAATCCGCCAACCAAACAGTTCAGAAAAATCCACCCACCCAAACGACAGCCACCAAGGAGGAATCTCCAAGCAAAGATGCCATATCCGGTCGCCATCTAACATCCACAAAGCCAAACAGAGAGGAACAGCTAAAGAGTAACGTATAGTTTTCTTTTATCAAGTAAAACCTTTGCTAATTCACATCAAGTATAATAATCGGATTATAATTTGAATATCATTATTAAATCATAAAGGTAAAACCAGTTCGTATTGCAAGGCAATAATACGAAAAAATTATGTGATTTTTAAAGGCATTTGATATGGAGTGTTGCAAACATATTTAATTTCTATAAACAAGGTCAGTATGTCGAAGTAGATCAGCAAGATTAATCGAATAACTTGCTATACAAAGTCAACAAATTTTTTATAGGTCAAGAAGCATAACTGAGTGAAATAAACTGCTATCATTTTATAATAAGAGACATAAAATGCTGCTAGTAAATATTATTTACATAGACAGGCTCGTAGTCCATATTTATAAAATTGTGATCAAAATGTGATAATTCAAAGATCAATTGTCGTAGGTTGGACGCATCCTACGAGAGCTGAAACTAGCAATTATTCAAATCAGGAATAAGAGGCATTCTAAAAAAAAATATTTTTGACACTATATAAAAATAAAATAAAATAAAAATCCATTTATTGCATATAAAACATGTTACATACAAAAGGTGGAAATTACCGGCAACGTATTTTCATAACCACCATACATGCTTAACTACAAGCTTAACTACAATAAACAAACAATAGAGATTTCAGGTAAACTTAACTATAACTTGCAGATATATAATCTTTACAGATTTTTTTAAAATAAACATGAGTAAATACCTTTAGATAGTCTGGCAAAATATTATAAACATGAGCTGCAAGATAGTAAAAAGAGTTAAATTCAGTTTTGTGTTGTGGTATACACAGGTACTTCATTTTTATTCATACCACCCAATGGGTGGTATGAATAAAAATGAAGTACCTGCTAATACTAGAAGTATTAGCATTTTCTACGAAGTATGTACTTCAAATCTGAGAAGAAACTACATTTTAAAGTAGATACTTCTATTTTTTCCGGAACTTGCTACATCGAGTAGTATTTACCAAAAGTGTTTACTACCATTTGAAGTACCTACTAGATGCTACGATTTTCAAGAGAAATGTAGTATCTACTTAAGTTTTGCGAAGTTGCTATAAGTGCATCTTCACTAAGAATACTACCTGGTTAGTTCTGTTTGAAAATGGATGGACTACGCAACAGAAAAATATATAACATAAGACGCAACTACGATAATGATATTTTATACCATAAAATATTTCGGTAATTTACCAATAATTTATTATTGCTTTTAATTATTGCTGAAATTCTGTATTCTTTTAGGTTTAGTAGGGAAAACGTAGCTTACCTAGCTAACATATTTCTGACCGAAGTAAATGAGACTCGAGGAGGTGCTCTTACACACATTCAACAAATGGAAGTTTTTTTAAGAAGCCTAGGTATGTTTCACTAAAAATTAAATGAATTAAGGTAAATAATGTAATTTTGTTATTTTTGTTTAAGGAGACCCTGGATTTCAGCTAGGCGTTGGCCTTGATGTTGGAATTAATCAATCAACTGTTTCAAAAATTATTAATAAAGTGTCACATGAAATCTGTCGCAAGAAAAATCATTGGATTAAATTTCCGGCTACCCAAAATACATTCAATACAGCTAAAGATGAATGGGCAGCACATAACTCAATACCTTATGTCATCGGTGCCATTGACTGCACTCACGTTAAAATTTTAAAACCATATGTACATGGCGACGAATATATTAACAGAAAAGGAGTTTCTAGCATAAATGTTCAAGCAACATGTAATAGTGCAGAAATTTTTACTAGTGTTGATGCTTCCTGGCCTGGATCTGTCCATGATTCGAGAATTTGGTACAATAGTCCTACTTACCCTATTATGGTTAACAATGAAGAGAGAATTTGTCTTTTGGGTTATTCTGGATATGGTGTAACTCCTTGGATGTTGACACCATTTAAAGATCCCACAACAAACACTGAAAAATATTTTAATACAATACATGCAAGAGAACGTGTTATTATCGAAAGATGCTTTGGTCAGTTAAAAAAAAGATTTCCTATGTTAAATTACACCATTCGACTTAAAACAGATAGAGTATGCCGATATATCATGTCTGGATTTATTTTACATAACTGTGCAACAATTTTAAACTATCCAGATGAACATTTTGATGAAATTGATATAGCAGAAGAAGTAGTTATGCCTGAATTATATGCTGAACCAAATAACGCTGAAATAAGACGCCGAGGTATCCAGTTTCGAAATGAAATTGCAACACTGATCTACAGACAACGTTGAAACAGTAAATAATTTTTTTTTGTTGTTTGAATTATATATTATACATACAGGGTGTCCCACGACGAACTGCGGCGATCGATTTCTCGAAAAGTAGGCTTTGGAAAATTTTGAAAATTTGGCAGTGTTCATAACAATAAAAATCTGCCAAAATCGCCGCAGTTCATCGTGGGACACCCTGTATATTATATTTAATTATATATTTTTTGCAACAGGAATTTATAATATTAAATAAAGATTTTTTCTTGATTTCTAAATTGTAAAATAATCTATAATTTAGAATATCATTAAGTATATTTAATAATATTATTATTGTAATGTAATAATATTTTCTCTTAAAATTGTAATTTACCTACCAATTTAATAATGTTATTAAATTAGCTTGTAGCTATACAAATGTAAATAAATACAAATACATATATTTATATCTTATGAAAACTTTGACAAAATTATTAAACTTAATAAACATATGGGAAAAGTAAATAAACTGAAATCTTATTTTCCTTTCAACAAAAAAAAACATATTATCCATACATTAATAAATGTAATAGTAAATACATAAATTTTTGTACCTATAAATTCTAAATAAATTTAAAAACTCTCCTGATGCCGCGCGAAGTAATCCTCTACAAAATGCTCTACAGCTCCTGCTGCCTTTTCTACAGCTCTAGCGGCTTTTTCTTGCGCTATAGCAGCTTTTTCTTCAGCTACGGCAGTGTTGATTTGTTGAAGTAATAATTTGTTTTGTAAATTCACCATAAATTCTTTATCATTACCAACTTTTTCATCAGCAAATTCAACGTCTTTACTGGTGCCTGCAGTTCCAGCTCCTAAAACGATACACAGTCAAATCTAATTAAAGAAAAAATATTATATATAATAAGGCTTTTACCTGGCACTTTTTTAATCACTGGATTCTCATTTCCATTCCATAAGTCAAAAAATTTTTGTTGCCACTGATTTAATTTAATTCTCTTATTTCCTGTTTGTTTCATGTCGGTTATTTTTTAAATTTTGCTTTTCATATTGTTAACTTTTTTTAATACCTGTTTTACATCTAAATTTTGTTTTGTGTTACTGTTATAAGTATGTGTTAGGTCTTTAAGGGCTCTATCTTTGGCAGCCTTAATTTGGGGTGTCATTTTTTTGTCCAAAATAATTTTGTAGTCTTCCAGCATTGTGACAAAGGCTAATTGCAAATCTTCATTTTGCGACTCCTCTTGATCAGGCATTTCTTCGTCGGAAGACATTTTATATGCGTATTATACCGTACAATACCACAACGTAAATAAAACAACAAAATCTTAACTTGTCAAAACTTGCAAGTTTGCCGAGTTATCGAAATGAGGTGATGCTACTCAATTGAAAGCATTTACTTCGAAATAAAAGTAGATACTACAAGAACAGTAGTAGATACTTCGACGTTAAGCAAATACTACCGGAAGTGATTAGATACTTCATATCGTAGTATATACTTCGAAGTAGATGCTTAAAATTGTAGCATAAGCATTTACTTCATTTTTATTCATACCACCCATTGCCCTCCTATTGCGAAGATTTACATCAGGTGTATTCCCACGTTCGACAAGACATTCGGATAGATAAGATGGAATTCCAGTGATTACAATTTTATGCACCAAGCAGCTCATATGTACAAATCTCTTCTGACTCTTGTTAAGACCATAAACATCTACTATGTGATTGCTCACATGATCTCTACGAGACAATTTTTTGACATATCTTACACAAGAGTTTTGAATTTTCTGCACGCGATACTTATTAAAGGCAGTAAGGAATGGGCCATATACTACATCCAGATAAGTAGGTATGGAAAGAACCAGTGAGTTTGTTAAAGTTTTTTTGATATCATGGTTTGATATATTCTTATATTCATAAAGTGACTTTAGAGTATAAAATGACTTCTTACACACATGATTAACATGGCTATTGAAACTCAATGATTCATCCATATATAAACCCAAGTTTTTTACTTCATTTGCCCAAGCAATTCTTGAATTATTTAAAATAATGTTAAAGCTTTCTGTGTTAATTTTATTCCTTGAAAAAAGGATTGCTTGGGTTTTAATAGGATTTATGAAAAGAGAGTTATTTGTAGCCCATGTAGATATGCCACAGAGATCAGAATTTATATTCGCCACAGCCCCTTGCAGATTACTTACTGATGTTGGCAGGTATATTTGAAGGTCATCTGCATATGGATGGTATTTGCAATATTTAATATTTTTAACAATATCTGTTATAAAAATGCTAAACAGCAAAGGGCCAAGAATAGAACTCTGCGGCACACCACTAGACACAGCCCTCCACTCAGAAATACTCATTCGAACAGCCAACCTCACTGCCTGGTATCTATCCTTAAGATAGTTAGAAACCGATTCCCCAGTTTCAATACAGTAATATCTGAGCTTACTGACTAAAAGTTCAATGTTCAGGCAATCAAAAGCCTTCGTCATGTCAATCAGAACAGCTGGACAACACTTACCTTCGTCAAATGACTTGGAAATATCACTAGTGATTTTCAACAAAGCTATTGTGCAACTGGAATTAGCCCTAAATCCTGACTGACATGCAGGCAGCAATGATTTATGATTTATGTATTCGACTACCTGTTTTTTACAATCTTTTCAAGAAGCTTGGAGGTAGTGGGCAGCACACTAATGGGTCTCAAATCACCCACCGAGGAAGGGTTTAGAACTTTGGGAACTGGAGTTATGAGAGCCATTTTCCAAACAGATGGAAATTTATCATACTGAAGGGAGTAATTTATGATATTTAAGAGTAGTCCAATGCAATGAGGAAAACAATGCTTTAACATGTGTATAGAGATACCATCTATTCCAACAGCACTACTTGTTATTACTTGTAAGCAAGAAATTATATCACTTTCAGATACCAAATACAGATTAAATGGCTCCCACTCCTCAGTTTTTTCCAACCAAGAATCAAAAACAGCCTGACCTACTGGGGTCTGCGGAATACTTGAGAGAAAGTTATCATTTAATAGATTTGGTTCATTAATATCTTCCGGTATTTCAATATTAGATTTAGTTACAATATTCCAACTTTTAATCTTACCCCAGAAATGTTTGGTTTTATTTTGAGCATTGCATCTATTTATCTCAGTATTATAGAAGGCTTTTTTCTCTTGTTTTATAGCAAAAGATGCATAATTTTTAAGGTCACAGTAATACTGTGTACTTTCTGGAGTTTTATGTTTTAAAAATCGTTTAAATGCTTTATTTTTAAGATCAATAATTTGTCTCAGGGTATATGTTAGCCAGCGTGGTCCCGATTTCAGTTGTTTTTTTAAGCTTAAAGGAGAATGTTTATCAAATAGAGAAAGTATGTTTTGATTAAGTATGCTTACTTTAGTATCTATATCAATTTCATGATACATGGTATGCCATTCTATCATTTCGAAATTAGTCTTAAAATCTACTGTATCTACATTTTTATAGTCCCTAACCAAAATAAAATTATCAACACAATTAGACTCTTCACAATTTATACAACAAAGCCTCATGGTCACTTTTAAAAGGGCAACCAGAAGTAACTGCAGAGCTTAACACTAGCTCCGGTTTATTTATTAAAACAATGTCAAAAAGAGAACTGTTATGATGAGTTATTCTGGTTGGTTCCTTAATTAGTTGAGTAAGATTGAAAACATTAAACGTGTCAGAAATAAAATCAAGTTCAGAGATAGCGTTTCCAAGAATATTTACATTTAGGTCTCCAGTACAAACACAAACATCACACACCTCCTATACGAACCGCGCGTCGTGTAGGACCTGATATTGGAGTTCTCAGGTAAATCGAGCTCTGCGGTACCTTTATTCTCGCAATTCCGGGTATTTTATACGTGTTGTTTTTGGCTTGCTTTTCTACTCGGCGTAGATCAGTAAAGGCCAGTGCAGTTTATCTGCTATTTTTTAGTATTTCGGGGACGGAACCCCGAAAAAACACTGAAATAATGTCAGGTGAAACTGACGACGATATATCACAGCTATCTGTTGAGTCAGACTCTGACAAAACTTCAAGTGATAGAAGAGCACGGGATTTTTTGTCTAAATTAGCGAAACTAGCAAACGAATGCCAAGAATGCACACATTTCACGAAAATTTTCGAAAACGTCGATAACAGTACGCAATCAGAAATGCAATTAGCTTGTGATAGAGTCAAAGTTCACTTAAACGAAGCCCATAAGACCATATTTCGGCAAAAGAAGACGGTTCAAGCCCGCGTAGACTGCGGCAACCGTAAAATAAAGAAAACAGAGACGGCAATAGCATCTGGTAGTACAGAAACATCACCTACCTTCAATAAGAAGCAGAAGTTAAGGAATGTGCACACAGATAAACCACAAAAAATGGATATCACTGAAAAACAGTTAACTGATAGGAACGATGGCCAAAACGAACAGGCCTCGCCTCCATCCATCAATTCTATGTCCCTCGTAGTAGAAGATAAAACGAACGACTGCGTTTTCAAGGCCCCGTACAAATCTCTTAGCTTTAAGAGAAATATACGGAATGTTTATTTGAATACGGGGGCATGCAAATTGCGCCACCACTAGTACCCGTGAGCAACCGCTTCGAAGTTCTCACGGATACCGAAAATGAATTAGAAGACATCGAAATCGATGACGCTAATAGCGAAACCTCCTCACAGGCCCCTATTCAGCATAGAATCATCACCAGAGCGAAGGCAAAGACAGTAAAACCAAAACCGAAGACTCCGCTCAAACAAAAACCAGCGCTACCGCCACCATTAGTCATAAAAGGAGGCCCCATTAGTCATCGAGAAATCAAGCAAACCCTGCAAAATACGAGAGTTATCGAGTACAATCTCAAATATACTCGAAACTCTATCATAATTTATTGCAAGCACAATAAAGACTGGACTACCCTTAAAAGGCTCTTTGATAGCGAAGAACTCGAGTACCATTCTTACGCCGAAGCCTCGCAGAAGACACACGCCTTCGTCCTGCGAGGCCTAGATGGCGATATATCAGAGACTGAGGTACGTAATGCTATAATAGATGAGCATAATCTCAATGTGAAAAACGTGTTTAAAATGAAGAAAACTCGAGTTCCACTGTACCTAGTGGTACTCGAGGCCTCAGTAACACTGAAAAAGCTTAATCAAGACTGTAAGTTAATCTCAAACGTCCGCGTCTCCTGGGAGAACAGGAGAACCGCCAAGCCGCTTATGCAGTGTAAGCGGTGCCAGGGGCACGGACATGCTTTCAGCTTCTGCAAAAGAAACTATGCCTGCTCTAAGTGTGCTGGAGCGCACCAAATCACCGAGTGCACTAGTGACATTGTAAAATGTGCGAATTGTGGCGGCGATCATAGATCTATAAGCACCATGTGCCCCATCTATCAGTTCAAAATTCAACAGCTCCAACCACCCAAAGCGCAAACAACAAAGACATTTAAACCCGCACCACCCCCAGCCCAGCCCGCCTGGCAAAGCAGTAGATCATCAGGCAACAGAGGAGAGGCAGCGAGGAGGTACGAAGAACACTTTCCGGCCCTGAATCCAAGAGAAGAAAACATAAATTCTAAGGTTAGCGGCAATGATGTCGATCAAAATAAACAGCCCGCGATCCAGAGTCGTAATTTCATTCAGCCCTCAGCTCCGTTAAATATCGCTAACAATCTAAACGATCTACAAAATGCAGTTTCGCGAATTAATAATCTTGTAAATTTCGCAGAATTAATTAAAGCTCTTAATGATTATGCGAATATCTTAGAATCTTGTCGGGGTAATAAATTTGAAATACTCCAAGCCTCTATGAAATTCTTTACCGAGGATTTCAACAAATACAACATATAAACAATGCCAATTAACATATTTAGTTGGAATTGTAACGACATCCGCTCTAAACTTGGAGAGTTTAAGCATTTCATTTACAATAATCCTGACATCCATATAGCGTTTATTTTGGAAACCAAAATAAATGAACAATTCAGACTGAAATTTCGCGACTTCCATGTACTGAGATCTGATAGGCCTTATCGACGCGGAGGAGGTGTGGCCTGTCTGATCCGCAAGTCCTTCCGTTATAAGCGCGTCCTAGGCGCACGAACTATCATCGAGCATGTTGCTCTCGAGACGGAAGGTGGCTTGCGGGTCTGCGGTGTTTACACTCCTCCGAATCTCCGCCTCCATGCATATTATCCGACTCCATCGTTCCTGGATATTGCTATTACCAGAGGAATAACCAACACCTCGCCGCTTCAGGAGCTGAACGCTCTAAACTCGGACCACCTTCCAATCAGGATTTCCCTGCGTGGCAGGGTACAACAACCGCAGGAAACTTTCATGTCATACAGAAATCTTGATTGGAGAGACTTCCGAGCGAGGCTAAGCGAGGCAGTTACTATTCCAAGGCAAATAGACACTATCCCAGAACTTGAGAGCGAGGTGCAAGCTCTAGTCGCAAGCATCCAGCGCGTCCGTGACGCAATATGTCCTACTGTCAGAAGACAGACACATCCAGACTCACTACCTGAAGGTATCCTAGACCTGATCACTTTCCGGAACCGTATCCGGCGTAGGTGGCAGAGAAACAGGGCTTTCAACGATCGAGCACGTGTCGTGGCCCTCACGGGGACAATCAAGGCACAAATACGTACATACAGGAATGAGGCGTGGATGTCATATGTAAATAATATTAACAGAGAAGACGGTTCTTTGTGGAAACTCGCCAGGCGAGTTCGCGGAGGCACCGTAGAATTTCCTGAGATACACCATAATGGTAATGTCTTAATAGACGATAATGGGAAAGCGGAGGCCTTCGCAGAATACCTGGAGAGTGTCTACGAGGAGTCGCCTGACTCCAGACCATTCCATACTCACGTCAACACTATTGCCGAGCAATTTAAGCGCTCAAAGTACCCGATTGCCCCCGCAGTGCTCGATAAAATGCTGGTCACGCCTACTGAGATTAAAAAAGTTCTTTCTCGCCTGCCCGGAAATAAAGCCCCAGGCCCCGACGGCATTCCGTATATTCTACTCAAGAATATGCCGAATAAAGCCGTCATCCTTCTCATGCACATTGTAAGTGCAATAATGCGCCTTCAACACTTCCCATTCCCTGGAAGAACGCAGTGATAATACTGTTTTTAAAACCGAATAAAGATCCGAAGCTGACCGCTTCGTATCGCCCCATTTCGCTTTTAAATACTCTTGGAAAAGTTACTGAAAAGCTCTTGTTGTCGAGGGTAAACAGTGCGGTTGAAGATCTTCAGATCTTGCCTTCGGAGCAGTTCGGTTTTCGTCGCGGACATAGGCGTTTATGTTTTATTGTATTTGCTAACCATTTTCATTTTTAGTTTTTTGCTTTTCTTGAAAACGGTGTCCGAATAGACACCGAATCGAAGAAACTAGGTACAAATTTCATAAGGGTCACTAAACTTGCACTTGTGCAGTTTACATCCTTGAGCCGGGCCCGAAGTGGCTCTATAACAATACAAACAAAATTTCAATCATTTGTGGAGCAAAAGGCAATCAATTCCAGGGTAAGAATGAATCCTCCACAACAATATAGAACATATTTACAAACAAACCATCTCACACAAGCGCCAAAGCTATCGGCAGCATAAAAACCGCTGTAGACGGCGCCCCTACCTCAATAGGCCGAGGGGAGGAGCTAGCCGCAGCATCTTCTCACGTTTGAAGCTGAAGCCTCAGACTCAGCATTGCCCGCATCGCTACACTTGCTGTCCTTTCCCAGGCAAACACTCTAAGTTTCCAGCAGCCGCGATATGTTGTATGATCTTGACTGAGGCATTATGCCTTGACATTGTATATATTGTATATATTTTATGTGTGTATGTCCTCCTCGACCAAGGCAAAGCCTAATAACATAATTGTATATATTGTATATATCTGTGTTAAGTGTTGTGTCGTCCAACGTGAAGCAGGGTTTTTTTCATGCTTTCCCTGCCTTGTCGCTTCTCATAAAACAACCCGGAAAACTAGAAACAAAGCACAAACAAACCTGGCGAACAACCCACGTAGCCAAATTAAAGGGATATATCCCATAGAATTCTGATTGGACATCATTGCCGCTTACCTTTTGCGAATTAGGGCCGACATCAGCCCGCGTTCTAGGATGTTTAGTCCGCGAGTGAGTGAGAGCATAATACAGTGCGCACAAGAAACTCGCTATACAGACACCTAATACACTTTGCACTAGGTTATAGGTATAAAAATAATGTAATGTTGAAAATAAATGTTTATCTATCTATCTCACGCACCTGTATAACATCAGGCAAAACTTCATAGAGACATTGCAGCTCCTTGTAGGACACTGATGGAGGACGGTAAACAACACCAACACACAGGGGCATACCATTAAACTTCACTTTAATCCATAACTGGTCTATTCCCTTCGCAAAGTCAGGGATATTTATCTGTACCATTTTAAGCTTTTGGTGCACATAGAAGGCAACACCTCCACCTTTACCATCCCTATCTGCTCTAAGCAGCTGAAACTTTCTTATATTGTACAAGTCAGAAGGCATGTCTTTATTTAACCAAGTTTCAGAGATAGCAATAATGTCATATTCAGAATGCTCAATAAAAAATCTCACATCTGAAAATTTATTACAAATAGACTTTGCATTTATATACCAGGTTCTTTCCTTTCCTCATCAATGGAGCAGATACATTTAGCGAAGTTTGACTTGCAAAAGAGGTATTTAAGTTCTTCGGGAGTGTTGTTTGCGTTTCAGGAAAAAATTTTGGTTCCTCCCAAACCCATTTTCAACTTTTCTACCTATCATATGGGATTTGCTTTTAAATTCATTTACACAACACCCATCTGGCCAGAACTGAGGAGATAAATATTTATCTTGAAGTTCAGTAGGAACTCCAAGCTTGTATGCAGCGCTATGTGGATTTTTAAATTTAGACTGTAACTTCTCAGACCTATACAGATCTTTGTATTTTGGATCCAGAACCTCAATCACATGTTCTGTGGTTGTGTTTATATCCAAATTAGACAAATAAATCCACGAAAGTTTTGCAATTCTTTCCCCCACATTCTTATTCGCCACCTTTAGTTTAGGATTCTTAGGACCAGTGCAAATTTTTCTGGTAGTACCTGAATTTAATTCAGTAGCAGCTTGATCATTGCTTTGGCTACTATTTGCTAAAACATCTACAGGTCTAGATTTTAAAGTTGTTGATCCTACTAGATGAGAGCTACTGTTTTTGTTAAGAGGCCGACAAGTTCTTTGTTGGTCTCATAAATATTTTTTACAACAGTGTCCAACTTTGTTGCTATTAACTGGGTCTGATCATTTAAAGCAGTGGTAATATGATCAGAAATTGCCTTGGTGGTAATAGAAAGTGTATCAGGTGGCAATACAGCTCTATCTGAGTCATCAGTATTTTCAGACAAACTAGCTGGAGTGGGTAATAAGAATTCACCTCGAGACTCACCTTGTATATTGATGGTTTCAATAGATAACTCCAACTTCCTTAACCTGTCCTCCATTTGGATGCATTTTGGCAGATTTTGAAGTCCTTGGACCCACATTTTACAAGCAAAGATTAGCGTTCTACCCTACATTGGGATGACTCTCATCTCTGATGCTTTGATCCCAGAACAATTTGCACAAATCACTCTGCGGCAAATATCACAAGGACACCCAAATAGTTCACTTTTATTCTCCTTCAAAACACAGTTTGAATTGCACAAGAAGCAGGTTGCCATAATGAGAGGTTATCTGAACTACCAGAAACTATAGAACGACGTGCCAATATTAATTCAAAGTTTTAGCACGAAACATATTAGAAAAATTGAATAAGCTTGCATATATGAAAATCAGTATTTCATAAAGACAAATCGACAAATTGTGTATAAACCGACATTCTTAAAAATAAATATACAAGTTCAATAAACTGGTATTATAGGTATACTAATAGAAGACAGATCCGTCTTTATACATAAATAAGTTTGATAAATTTCTATATTATGGATATAGAAAAAAGATTTAGGGGACTATGTGACTAAATAATATAAAGACAGGACCGTCTTTTGAATATTATAGATAACTATTGTGAAGTTTTACATACTATTTGTTCTTTGTATTAGTATTAAGACAATTTATAAAAATAATTTTCTGTTTGTTACATGTATACACCAAGCATCAGTGGAGGTGCATACTAGTTTCTCCAGCAGACTCTCATATGGGTAAACCCTCAAATAATTTAAGCGGATGTCAAATAATGCTAAAAATTAGAGTGCAGTGGAGGATAGGAAGGAAATAGCAAAGGCTCAGATGTTATTTTGTATTGTCTAGCAATAATGGGATGTTGTAATATGTTACAGGTTTTCTCGAACCGAGGTCTTTCCTTTTAAAGCAATAGAGGTCGTGTTAACGTTGGGGACCAACGTTTAGAGGGCGGGGGAACGTGTGAACTACTTATATGCATAAATTACTAAATAAATATCACCCTGTTCTAAGTTTGAACTTGAACTTAGAAATTATTATATAAACATTAAAGGCAAACTATAAACAACGCGAGCAGGCAGCACGAACGATTATCAACCTTAAATATGCAATGCTTAGCAGATTTTATGATATAAATACGCATGCGAACCTTCAGTTCGTAAGTCTTGGTGTCTCAGCTAAACCTAATTTATTTCCCTGAGTCGCCTTGCACGAGCATATTGCTCGCGGACTCGGGGGTTGCCTACCCTCAGCAACAAATCGAATCTACAGGAGATTTATTAAATTTATAATAATTAATTTTCAAAGTAAAAATCAGTAAGTTCATTTGCAAGCTCTAAGAGGAACTTTAAGTGAAAAGAACTAACTATAAATGAAACACAACACAAACTCTTAAGAAAAACTATATTTATAAAACAGTGACCAAAGACTTAGAAACAATTCATTAATATACCTCAATCGAGAAAGCATGCGCACCTTAGTACTTGGGTATAATATAATCTTATTAACATTTTTGACCGATAGACATTATTAATCATTTCTGGTTAAGTTTGACCAATATACGTTGTTACTGTCTATCCGAAGTGCTTTTTTTATCATCTCTTCTCACTTGACGTTGAGCGATTCCGAATCTGAGCTATTCTCCTGCACGCTAATCAAGACGTGGCGGCACGCGATAAAAACAATTCATGACAATATGATATACAGGGTGGTCCACTTAGTTTTCCGTGGCCGCGAAGTAGTTTACTATCACTATTATATAATTTTTGTCTTAAATTTTTTAATATTATTTATTCAAATGTGTAATTTATATTTTTTTAGTTAGAAATCCTTTAAATTTTTCTATATTTAAATAAAACACATCTCACAATGTATTGGAGCAATCAAACTTTCGTCCATTAAACAGGGGATATAAGCAAAACGTTGCATACGTGCCAGCCAATGCATATATAGCTATTTTCAAGAAATTAACCTTAGATTCATAATCTTGTGATCTTTGCTATAAAAAGTTCTGTAATGATTTTCCGTATAAGTTCGGCAAATACTAGAAAACTAAAAAAAACATTTTCAAAGTTTTCAATATTTCAAATATTTGAAAAGACAATGTTAATTCAGTTATACAGCTTTGACTTTGGTATGTAAGATGGCGGAAAGTGAAGGTGTTTTGTCGATAGTTGGTGAAGAAAATAATGTTTTCTGTAATATATGTGAAAGAAAATGTGCAAGAAGCATTAAATGTGTTAAGTGTTTAGTGTCTTTCCATAGCCAATGTATTGTAAAATCGCCAGGCTTCATTGTTCAGGGAATAAACGAGGTAGTTTGTGCTGAATGCAGTGACAAGGCCGATCTTACAATCGCCGATAAACTGCGGTTTTACCCCCAAAACAACGGATTGTTGAGCTCCTTGCTTATGAGCCTAAATGAGATCAACAACCTACTTCGTGATAAAGTGTATTTTCTGGAGAAAAAACCGGAAATCGCAGAAAAATCGGAAATTAAACCGTCGAGGGACATAAGTGAGGTTAGGAATCCTGTCACCCTTCCCGCCATTTCCTCAAGTCCTCCTGTTGCCCCTCAACCAGCAAACGTCAATGCCATTAATGACAATGACAGAAATGACAGTGTAAAACTGGTACCAACCAGATTTACCCAACCAGACAGTAAGGAAATGGACTCTGCTACGGAACCATGCTTGTCAATGTCAACGTCAGACGGAACTTTAACGTGTCACGCGAATAACGTTAATGTAAACACTGTGCAGGAGTCAGTCCCAATCCCAATAGTAAATGAGTCCACAGTTTTCCCAAAAAATCGTAATGTGAAATCTTTAAGCACTGTTACAGCCAAGTCATCAACTTCCAGGCAACAAGGACTAAACAAGGATCATAACGACCGAATCATGTCCTCTCAAGTATCTAGGTCAGTCGCTTTAGCACAAAAAAAAGTCCACCTTGACCCAAGGCGGTGAAGAAAGGAACGCCGAGGTTTTCGTTGAAAATCAGGAATGGACAACGGAAAAAGCGTAAATCCAACAAAAATATGCGACCAGAACCCCTGAGGGGTACCAATGAGACTCCATCAGTTCTGAAAATAGCTGAAAAAATGGCTTTCCTCTTTATCTCTGGACTTGCACCCGAGACTGAAAGTCAAACTATATAATTGACTTTCTGAAAACTCACAATCTACATAAAAACTGTGTGTGTGAAAAAATGAACACATTGAGGAAAAACATCTACAGTTCCTTTAAGCTTGGTGTCCCCATATCTACCAGGGAAAAATATATTTCAACTGAGCTTTGGCCTGCAGGAACGGTGGTGAACCATTTTGTAAACATCCAACGCTAACCTATGGTGAAGTCGAAAACCTTGATGGAGCATTCGAAGCAACAAATAAGAAATTAAGGGTTCTGCATCTAAACATACAGTCCCTTAGAAACAAAATCGACATAATGGAGGCATTCCTGGCTGACAAGGCCCATGATGTTGTCTGCTTATCCGAGCATTGGATGACTGAGGTGGAAGCAGGCTGCCTGGTGTTGGATCAGTTTGAGCCAGCGAGTGTCTTCTCTAGGGTTAGTACTACTGGAGGCCGAGTTGCTACTTATGTAAGGAAAGTTTAGAATTTTTCAACCATACATTTTGTTAATAGTTTTAGTATTGAGAAGTGTTTTGAATGTTGTGCTGTTTGTCTGAATGATTTTAATGTTTATATAATAACAATTTACAGATCACCTGGAGGCAATTTTAATACTTTCCTCAACGCGGATTTTAATGTCCATTTTGGTACCACACAGAACCATTCATTACAACTTTGTGATCTCTTACAAACCTTTGGCTTTAAGCAAACAATAACTCAACCCACAAGGGGCGGCTCTTGCCTTGACAATATGTTCGTGAACTTTTGCACTGGGGATTTTGTCGCCTCTGTTATGGATGTAAGTATCTCTGACCATCTGGGCCAGGAGATTGAGGTATTTGTTAATAGTAGGGTTGCCCCCGCTGTTGAAAAAAAAATTTGCAAAAAAAAAATCTGTTGAAAAAAAATTTGCAGACCAATCACTCAGGCTGGAACAAATAAATTTTATGATTTGATTAGCTCATCTAACTGGGAATTTGTTGACTATCCTAATTCTGATATCAACAATAAATTTGTCAAATTCTTGGAAATTCTCCAAACTGCCTGCCGTAACTCTTTCGCTGAAAAAACATATACAGTAAGGCCAGACCAGGGTAGAAAGATCAGTTGGTTTGATGGGTCTCTAAGGGCCATGAGAGACCACCTTGGGTTTCTCAAGGAATGGAGTGAACAGTACGACCATGCAGGGGCTCGACAAGAGTACAAAACCTTTAGAGTGAAATACAAAAAAGCCATACGGGACGCTAAAATAAAAGCTAATGATTTTTACATACAGTCTTCTAATAATCCATCCAAAACCATAATACCAAATAACTTTAATGACTTTTTCTGCAATATTGGACACGAAACAAGTAGTACCATCCCTCCCTGTCAAGGAGATCCAGTCGAGCTCCTGTCTGGCCTGGATGTAAAACAGTCTTTTGATTTTGGCTCTGTGTCTTTTTCTGAGGTCAGAGACATTATCTGCCAACTGAAGAATAAAAACAGCACAGATATCTTTGGACTTAATTCTAAACTTATAAAATCCATTAAGCACATTATAATCATTCCATTGTTTTCGAGAAAATATATTCCCAATTATTTTAAAGATTGCTCAAGTTACTCCCATTTAAAAAAAAAGGCGACCCAAATCTACCTGGTAACTACAGGCCCATCTCTTTGCTGCCTATTATCTCAAAGATCCTGGAAAAGTGCATTGCAAAGCGACTAATTTACTTCTTTGAACAAAATAACCTATTTACTCCCTGCCAATTTGGATTTAGAGGTGGGAGAAATACCACTATGGCAATTCTTGATCGTGTGTCTTATATTGCAGATTCTTTTAACAAAATGGAATTTACAGGGGCCTTATTGTGCGATTTAAGTAAGGCATTTGATTGCGTCAACCATCAGATTCTTATAAAAAAACTCAAAAAATTCAATTTTCCAAATTCCAGTATTTCCTTGCTAGAATCGTATTTAGAGAATAGAACCCAAGTTGTTAAGGTTTCTGGGGGTCTCTTCTGTACAGGGTGAACTGGATATTGGCGTACCCCAAGGCTTCGTCTTAGGCCCAATTCTTTTCCTCATTTTTATAAATGATCTACCCCTTATCGATCGTAGAATAATGTTCACTCTGTTTGTTGATGATGCCACAGTTGCTGTATCGACCAATTCCATATTAAATACTTTACCAGAGCTCGACAGACTTAAGAGTATTGTTGAAGAGTGATTCGGTGCAAACAGGCTACTCCTTAACAACGAAAAAACAAATAAAATGCTATTCTCTCTCAGAAATATCGAAGGAGTGAATGGGGACTTAGGGATTAAGTTTCTCGGGGTACAGATTGAACTCCGCACTTTTCGCCCTTCGCTCTCTATCAGGATGTTCCTCAAGGTCCACATTTAAAATAGCTTACTTTGGTCTTTTTCATTCAATTTCTTCCTATGCTATATTAGCATGGGGGCATACACCCCAAGCAGATCGAGTATTTAAACTGCAGAGGAAAGCCATCAGAATCCTTGAAGGTCTCAACAACCAAGACTTTTGTAGGGAAGCATTTAGAGCTCAGGGCATACTTACTATTCCTTCTTTATACATCCTTGAGAATTTGCTGCATATTCACAAAAACAGGGGCGACTATATGCTCATGCAGGGGTTCACGGACATAATACTAGATCTAGAGAGAGGCTGGTTCCCATGTACCAACGAATCGTGAGGTGTCAGAATGGTCCAGGATACTGGGGTGTTAAGCTTTTCAATAAATTACCTTATGATATGCAAAGTCTGCCCTATGTACCCTTCAAACGCAAAACAAAACTACTTTTGGTTCAAAACTCTTTTTATTCACTCCAGGAGTTTGTAAATTTTAACCTTTAGACAGCAGACTATTGAATGTGTTGATTTTTAAATTTTTTTACACCTTATATATGTTGTTTGTTTCAAATTTTGTACACCTTATGCTTTTTTTATTTTTATCCACTTAGTTTAGTTAGTAATAATAGGAGTTCTATCGAATTTCATATTTTTTTATGTGACTTGTGTAAGTACTATTTTGTACATTTAACATGAATAAATAATCTAATCTAATCTAACTTACCTATTAATTGCATGTATTAGGAGAACATTTTTAGCCATCTTTGTCTTTCTCCATCTACAGCATTTCATATTTTCTTAATATCTTTATTGTATAAGTGCATCGTCACCGAAATACTTATGCCTTTTGATAGCAAAGCCTGATCTGCATATTATACAAAACGCGTTTTTGAACAGAAACAACCTGTTTAATATTAATGGTGTTTTTGATAATTTCCGAACGGACTTTTAAAAATCTTCACGCCCGATCGGCGAATGAAATGAGTAATTTATCCGCCGTTTTTAAGCGGCGCTCTACAAAAATCGCTGCATCATTACGGAGAGAATGATTGATGAAGCTCTCCTACTATATGCTAGCCAACTCACACCATAAGTTAATCGACCAAAAATATTTTAGAGGAGATAACGACTTTTTTGTCTTTGTTCGAGGACTTTGTTTTAACGGCCCTCGTTTGTTTATTTTTTCGAATCTTTTGTCGCGGAAAATGGACACGTTTGTGCGCTAAAAGCAGGCCGGATTTTTATCTTTCTTTTATTAAACTTGGCGGGAAGAATCTAATCTGGTTTTTGTGGACGCTTAATTTTAACGGACGAACATTTATGGAAATGTTGCTTAAAAATATATAATTTTTTATTCTAATACCCGTCAACGATATCAGGTAGAGTCTCGTCCTGTATAGGATGGCCCATTTATATAATACTAGATACTAAACAGCGATATGAAGATCCTTCGAGATTCATTGGAAAGCCTCGCAAATTAGTGTTTAAAACTCTACAAAAAAAAACAAATTAAAACAAAAATACTACTGAAATAAATCTAGGGGAGGGTCGATTAATTGTGCTTACTTAAGCTTCAATCAAGAAAGTTCTGAAAAAAGAACTGGATTTATTTGAAACCATCGAGTACCTGCTGAAAGTGCATTATTACCCGATTCTCTCCTAATCTCATGCAGTAGCTAGTTCCTTAAAAGTAGGGAGATATATCTAGAGTATTGATTCCTTCAAGTCAATACGGGCAAACCACTTGCCACTTTTTGCATTTAATTTTAAAGTTTTTTTTAAGCTTGAAATGTATGGTTGTTGTGAAAATTTTACTAATGTCAATAAAAACATATTTGGCAAATATTATATCTCTAATCTGTAATGGCATAGAAGAGACACAAAAATTATAAACGAATATTATAAAAACGCTTCAAACATCAATGTTTGAATTTTAATCAATTCCTAATGGGAAGTTCTAATTTTACTAAATATCAAATTTGAACTCTCGATCTGAATTCAGACTTTTAAGTCTGAATTCTGGCTAGAACAAATCCGACTTTAAACCCTGAATTTTATGCAATACCGGCTTCAAGGTTCGAATTTTAAATAATTCAATTTAAAAACAAAATGACAATTTCATTTTTCTAATTATAAGAAATTCCTAATTAGAGTTTCGATTATCGCCTACGAAATCTCGATTTTTATAACATATTAGAATGCTAATTTTATTAAAATTTATATAATTCTTGACTTCAATCGCTGAATTACAAGTACCAACGATCTGAGATATCCCGCCTATTTAAAATATTGTAACGAACTGCATACTGGAAATGGTGATACTTTACTCGTAGATTCGACTCTCTCTACGTTTTAGAATCCCCAGGTTGTCGTATACCTGTGCATACGTCCACCCAGGTTAAGTAAGGACCTGATCACCCTGTGCCTGTGCACAGGTGTTCACAGATATGGGGGTTGTGGAATAGAACAACAAGAAGTGTACGCACCTATGCGCTGTACCCAGCTAGATTGAGCGGAGTTAAGAGACCCGCAAGCCGGATGAATTTGGAGTTTGCCTGCGTATTTATATGTTACAAAATGCTGATGGCTGCATCATTAAGGATTAAAATCGCTCCTTTTGACCGCTCAAGTTGTTTATAATTAACTGTGAATATTTATATAACATTTGTCAAGTTCAAGTTCAAACTTAGGACTGGGTGATATTTAATTAGTAGGTTTATGCTTTTTAGTAGTTCACACGTTCACCCTCCTTGATAACGTTGGTGCCCAACGTTTTATTCAGACTTTTATGCTTTAGGAGAGAGAAAAAAGACCTCAATTCGAGAAGACACATTGCATTGCATTCAGACTTTTATGCTTTAGAAGAGAGAAAAAAGACCTCAATTCGGGAAGACACATTGCATTGCGCCTAATTTTACTATAATTTAATAATATATATTTCGTCAGTGGACTTGTTCCGGCTTAGATCCACCTATTTGCATTTCATTTTGTAGTCTCCCATGCAGTCGTAAGTTCTTGTGTGGTTTGACTCGCTCTTTATTAGGGGAGACTGCTACTGCTAGTTATACATGTAACAAAAGAAAAATTGTTTTATAAGTTATATTAGCAATGTTATAATCCTATGCTATGTTTTCTTATTTGTGACGTTTTGTTGTTTTATTAACAAAATCTTAATTTGTTAAACCCGGCTGTTTACTAGAAAGGTGCTATTTCCAAAATGTATTTGCTTTTATGGCAACCAATGTTTTACGTCTTAGTATTCATTGTGTTAATAAAGCAACTACGTAACAAACGTATTATTTAAATACGGTCCTGTCTTTAACTTATTACTAATTATATAGGAAATGCTGCTCTAGACAAAACTGTCCCGATTTGATTTCTTCTATCTAACTGACCTATTATACCTTATACTTGATTGTAACAAGTGCAAACCTATCCGTTTTGAGAGCATCGGTTTCCTTTCTTATACTGGCTTATAATGCCATTTACTTTTAAAACTTGAGTTTTATGTATATGCCTTTTTTCCAATAAATTGCCTTTTATATGATATCTCCTCCATTAAGATGCGTCCATCCGCAACAGAGTTGACATTAATTCATTGTCTTTATATTGGTTAGTTCGGAATATAGTTGGTTAACGGGGCTTTGTTTATAAAGATAATAAATTGTACCATTGAAAATCAACTTATCCTATATTAACAATATTACGGTATGTTAAACTTATTTCTTGCTAGAATAAAATACCAAAGACGGTCCTGTCTATATTATATTTAACCATTGTTCTTTTATTTCTTATTTTTATATCCATTATCTACCAATGTATCAAAACTATATAGTATAGAGACATTCTATGAAAAAAATATTTGCTAACAGCATTATATTTCTTGACCATTTTTTAGGTTATCTAATTCGTTATCCACTACTGCTGGTATTTCATCCATATATCATAATTTCCTATACTTTCTATCTTCTAGGATTCTCTAGTCGAAGAATGGGGGAACTTCTACTAGTGATTGTTCGATTGGCTGAGTCCTGTGTGGGCTGAAATGAGTCCTGAGGCCAATGCAGTATACTATCAAGGTAAAGTTATACATACATTTTTTACAATTTCTTACTGCTTTTCTATGCACTTCTTGGTATCGCTTATATATACATTTCCCCATATATTTATTTTATTTTTTATATTAGGTTTCCATATTTTAAGTTTTTTTTACTTAAGGTTTACTTTAGATGTAGATAGGCACGCTATTTATATATATGATTATGATTACTTGACTAGCTATTTCATTATTTCCTTCTCTATCACCTACTATCTATGTATCTATGCTATGCTGTCTATCTATCTATCTATGCTTCATTACGTTACTAGCTTTATGTAAAAATTATAGGACAATATATTATTATTTATATATCCACGTATGCTCTCATTTAAACACACATTATATAAACATCTTTTTCTTATACATTTATCCATTATTTCACCTTAGGTATGTTTTACATAAACAACTTTTGCTTATATATTTCCTCACTATATATGCTTCTTCTTATCGCAAAACATCTTCTTCTATATTTCTTCTTACTTTACATAAACATGTCTTTCTTCTTATTTATTCTTCATGCTTTACATAAACATTTCTTGCTTATATAACATTTCACCTGGGAACTTTGCCCTTGAGCTTCTCTGGTACCAAAATTTTTGCTTCGACTTCCTTGAACGTCAGTCAACTACTTCAGTCCATATATGCTCAACTTTCCTATGCCTAAATTCTTTGCTGTGACGTTCTCTTTTTGATAATCCGTCGTTGCAGTCTTATTTAGGGCGGAGAATACTTTACTTTATAATACTTCTTCGTACACACATTTATTCTTTCTGTATATACCCTTGACTCACAGTTACAATATTACCCAGCTTTTCTCGATAACGATAATCATGCAACTGGTCCATTTACTTTTGCTTCACTATATATATCTTCACATTTGCTTCATCTATTTATTTTGCATACATAGTTTACTAATGTTCTCAATAATTTTCACCCTCCTATATTTTAATACTTAACACGACTTATTCTAGTTTCATTTGTCTTCATAATGTACTATACTATATATAATGTCTATTTTGCTATATACAGTTTATTAACTTCCTAGGTGTTTCTACCTATATACTTGTTTTATTAACACTCGGGCTTAAATTATGCTCATTTATGTTTCACTATATATTTTCCTTATTTATATTCTAACCTCCTAAGTGCCTTGTATATATACTTTTCTATGAGCCCTTGGGTTTTATATTTACACTATTTACAATGAAGCTACGAGTCTCCCCTAGTTTTTGTGTTTTGTCTTAGTTGCTTAGTTTCTTCTTTTACTTGGGTACTTGTTCCATATAATTATATTTTTCCTATCTTCGTCCTCTGAATTTGGCGTTGGCCTGCGTATTTATATGTTACAAAATGCTGATGGCTGCATCATTAAGGATTAGAATCGCCACCGTCGGCCGCTTTAGTTGTTTATAATTAACTGTGAATGTTTATATAACATTTGTCAAGTTCAAGTTCAAACTTAGGACAGAATGATATTTAATTCGTAGGTTTATGTTTTTAGTAGTTCACAATATTATTTCATTAGACCTAATACATTCGGGTTTGGGACATCCTATATATATGTAAAGAAAGAAAAAGAGAAAAACAAGTCATAAATTGAAGTCGGGTTTTGCGACGTTTTTTTGGAGGAGATCCGAAAGCGTATCGCTCGAGAATGTGGATAGATAGTCAAAAGCCGGCGCAGTGTACGGTTTATTTTGGGGAATTGTTTTGCTTCTGTGATATAACATATTATTACAGGCCAGTGAAATGAAATTTACAATATTGTTATTAACATAACTGGCACAAGTATTCCTTTTATTCTCATGAATAGTCCATATTTGATGGCCTAACATGTGAATATATTTAATGAAATCGTTTTATGCTGTGAATAACACTGCTTTAAATGAAATGTATTGTTTGCTGTCTTTTCGTGCTGGAACTTTAGTTTTAGTACGACTGTATTGCAAGTAAGAGCTTTTGTGAAATTACTAACATTTTCCTACCTTGACGGGTGAATATCCCAGTTATAAATGAAATGATGATTCTAGAGATATTGGTCCTAATTTCAATTTTAGCTGAGTAGCCATTGCAATCAAGGACCTCAGTACCCGCCAGCTGCGCCTGGCTAACTAACACCTCGGGTTCGATTCCCGACCGAAGAGCTATCTCTTCACTTTTAAATGTACAATTGCGAGTGTGGAACTACGATTTGTGGCGCGGAATTAATTATATATTATAATAATAAAGGTTATACAGCATAATTCGATTTAGGAATTTAGATCGAGGGTTTCTCTGTCGTACTCTTTCCCCTCTTGAATTCCAGGCTGAGTCCGGCACGTTTTTTTGTAATAATTTGGCACGTTTTCTCTAATAAATTAGGCGTATTAGGAATCTGTGGTTTAATTTACATGACGCACCTTTCCCTCAAATTTCCCTAATTTTGTTACCGTCGAACGCATTTCGAGTAAGTAAAATTCTGCAAGACATAATAACATAACGTAGGTATTGGTCTTCTTTTTAATCTATTATGACGCTGATTGGCCAAATAAAGACAAAGCACAACTTATCTCATTCAACTATGTTTAACAGACCCGGGTATGTTATACTACAGGTTTTGGGGCCGTGGCCAGTGGTGTTTCATTTTCTACATAAAACAGAAGAGCCCAAGATTAACGGAACAATCAGTTTCTAATTAAGCCTAGTCATTAAAATAAATACATGTATAGACATGTATGTTTCAACTAAATAAGCATTTGTTATTTTTTTAACAATTCGATACTTTGAAATGTAAACATGGGATTTTAGTTTCTTCTTTTCAGGCCTAAAATGTTTCGATATATTAATTGCACAGATATAAATGTAATATTTGATTTTTAATTTACAAAAGCAATTGCAAAGAAATATCAGTACGGATAGCAGTATCCTATTTAATTATTGTTTAGGGGCGATATCAGGAAATCTAAATCAAAGGAGCTATTTACATCTTTATAAAATATCAAAAAATGGCTGAATAAATATTTTGAAAAGAAAAATATTTATTCGACAGGCTCCTATAAAAATCACAGATTGAAGTTGCAGTTTGAATTCGACCGAGTGCCTATTTGTAGCTAATTTCAGAACCAAATATCAATTTTAACACATAAAGAGTTATGCGTTCTTAAAACCGTACCACAGAAGTGAAAACTTCAACAATGTGATATTAAAAACTAAATAAGAGTGCACTAAAAGTGTCTTGAACATTCCTAATTTAAACTGTGATTTTGCAAAATTTCAATTTTGAATTCGACATTTTATTAAGTCCCTACCACGAGGTTCGAATAGTTATTAATTTCAAAACACTCACTCCAAACTATTAATTTTATAAAATTCCAACTTCAGCCTTGTCACGGGCCATTTTGGCTATCGTGTATCGGAGCGTTAAATAACCTTAGAGTTCGTCACCATTCATATGGCTTCGAGCGCATTGGTACTTACTAGTGAAAAACCCTCGTAGAATCTGGTTGGTTTGCTTCGACGATATCTTGATCGAGACAATAATTGAAATGAAATTAGCGTTGCTAAAAAGATTTCGATTTCGAACAAATTGAATTTGGCGCTTGAAAATAAAGTCGGTGGCCCTTTAAGGTTTCCGGCTTTCGTAGTACATACTGTTTTTGGATTGGTTGTCGAGTTTGGCATCGTACGCAGTTACTTAATTGCCTCGAAATAATTAAGAAATTCTATTAGTGCCCTTTTGGCTACTCTGAGTATTTTTTTTTGTGGACATCGAAATCCCAGGTTTCCATCGTGTAATTCCCTTGGATGAATTATTGAGAGGAACATGTGATTTGTCACGCGCATTCATTGGTGGAGCGAGTTTTTCGAGGTGGGAATTCTCGCGTGGCCTGCTGCTTCTCGAATTCCCGATCTATTGGCGTCACTCTGTACGACGACTTCTGTGAGTCAAGCAATTAGTTGGAATCAATTTCCAACCGGGTCATTTTTAACAGTTTCAGTCGTGCCTTATCTTTTCTTAAGTGTTGGTGTCTGAAATTGCCCTTTGTGGGATTTGAATGCTGCTTTAATGCGGTGAGTGGAGTTTTTTTTTTATTTTTTTTGTCTTTCTGTGAACGCCATCATTTCAACATTGTGATGCACGTGGGCGGATTTTTAATTCCCTTTTAACCTCTTGCAGAGGGCCACTTGCCCAACTGATCTAGCGATAAGCAACTGGCTACCCCCACACAGGTAAATTATTGTTTTTTTTTAAATTCTAATGTCTCTTTTTCCTTGATGGTTGATTTTGATTAGCGAGTTATAATGCTCGTCAATTAAGAGCTACTTATGGAAACTTGAATATGTGTTGTTTCACAGGGTTCTACCGCTGGGTATATTCCTCCCGTTGGGTCTATTCCTACAGTCGAGTTCATTGCTATCGACGAGTATCGTTAGCGACAGGGTGTTCCTTGACTACGCCTGTCTAGCGGTACTACCTTTGTATAGTCTTGAGGTCCTTCGCCTAATCAAGGAAGCCTTTTTCTACCGTGAGCAGTTTTTTTCTGGAAGCTGCCTGAGGAGCTACTCAGCAATCAAGTGAAAAATTTCTATTTTTTTTTCTATACATATATTTAGCGATCATTGCGCGTAATTAACTTACGAGCTCTAATTATTATTTTGTTTGGGTTTGTTTTCAAACAAAGATTAACTTTTTAACTTTTCCTCATTAATTAAGGTAATATTTAGTATTCTTATTTTCTTTTAAATGAACTTTGAATTTTGGGCCAATTTTGTCTAGCCTAAGACGCTTGATTTTATTCAATCAAATTCTGAAATTCAGATAGATCCGTTTGATCTAGAATCATGCTGATTTTAATTTGAACTTTTAATTGACTGACGCAATAATGTTGTAGGTCGAACTAGTTTTTATTACTTTTCTCAATTTCTGTCTACGTTAGATAGCCGTAGATCAGATAACTACTATTGTTGATACGGCCTAGTAGACTTTGAGTTATTTTTAATTCCTTTTTTTTATTGTGGCATTTGATATTTTCTTCATTCGAACAAATTGTTCTTTATCTTTGTTCTACCGGTAACTTGACCGGGAAATGGATTAAATACGCTTAAGTTGACATACGTTAAGGTCTGTAATTGATTGGTTGCTACAGTAACGCCAGGTCTAATTAGTTTTTTTATATTGTTTTGCGGCAGTTACCAACGTATCATAACTGATATCAAGATAGACTTAGTTAGTTAGTTATACGGCCCTGTAACGGATTATGATTCGACGTCCGTGAGTTAGTCTTCGATTAAGTGAATATTAGAGTTTGGGTTAGTGAATTTTTCCCACAACCACATAATGAGTATATTTCAGCGTTTGTCTAGATTAAGCGTGTGATTTATCTCACCGAGAGAAGCCTGCTATTTCTCGTTGAAATATAGAGATTATCATAAAAATTGTCATCTCTAATCTGTCTTTTTTTATGACCAGCTGTGATATTTCATTAACCGTAATAAAACCGATCCTTTGTTTGTCTATTTACCTGTTTTATTTAATTACTTCTTAATTAAGATTCCAAAAGAAAGGCCCGCGACAGTAAGTATCTGATTCCTTTTTATTATTTACTTTTGATTAATATTCGAGTATTTGTTTATCACTCACTTTAGTTATTTTTGAATAATATTTGAGTATTCGCTTTTCACCGACTTTAGTTTTTTTCGGTTAATTTGGGTATTTGCTTATTACCGACTTTAATGTTTGATTAATTTTTGGGTAATTATTTTTTTATTAGTAATACTGATAAATTGCCGGCACATATATATCTGATCTAATTTTATGACTTATTTTTGTTTTTTTATTCATCGGTTTTCTTGATAGAAAAAAAAATATTTTTTTTTGTATTGTTTTATTTTGTTTAAGCTGGAGTGAAGGTTTTGCAGCCATTAGAAGAACAGAAAGAGCGCAATAGCCTTTCAATTTAATAAAACACCAACTCTAAATTCCCAATTGTATAAAAGAGAGCCCGGATTATCAGCTGTTTTAAGTTTCGATAATACACAATTCTGCTTTGAATTCTGAATTTCTCATATTTTTTTAAATTCCTAATTCCAATTTTGGACATTGAAATTTTCAATTTTAAGGTTCCAATCTTAGTAAATTTCTGTCCTTTAAATTCATAATTATACTAATTTCAGACCGAGACCGAAAAACTCCGAATTTTATTGAATTCTTATTTCAGACTACGTTTTTAAAATTGGGGCCTTCCATTTCGATTTTTATAAAAGTTCGAAGTACAACTTTTGCCTTTAAAAGTAAACTTTAAGCTTGCAATTTGACTTAAAATTCTATCCTAAATCCGATTTCGATAAAATTCCTCTTTGAATTCAGAATTTCTCGTAAATTTCTAAATTCGGTTTTCAGTCAATTCATTTTAATGATTTAGCATTTCCAATTTTTTTCAATTTCAACCACTAAATTTAAATTTATAAATCTAAATTTTAGTAAATTCCTAATTCAAATTTTGGACTTCGAAGAAACTTCAAATTCACGGTTCTAATCTTAGCAAATTTCCATGCTTTAAATTACTAATTATAGTAAATCTCGACCGAGACCGAAAGACTCCGAATTTTATTGAATTCTACTTCAGACTACATTTTTAAAATTGCGACCTTGCAATTCGATTTGTATAAAAGTTCGAAGTACAACTTTTGCCTTTACATGTAAACTTCAACTTTGCAATATGACTTAAAATTCTATTATAAATCCAAATTGCATAAAATTCCGTTTTGAATTCTGAATATCTCGCAATTTTTTTAATTTGGTCCTCAGTCAGTTCATATTATTGACTTAAAATTTCCAATTTTTCCTTATTTCAACAAATTGGAATTTAAAAAACTAAATTGTGGTAAATTCCTAATTCCGATTTTGGACTTTGAATAAATTTCAATTTCGAGGTTCCAATCTTAGTAAATTTCCATGCTTTAAATTGCTAATTGTAGTAAATTCCGAATGAGACCGAAAGACTCCGAATTTTATTGAATTCTCACTTCAGACTACATTTTTAAACTTGCGGCCTTTCAATCCAATTTTTATAAAAGTTCGAAGTACAACTTTTACCTTAAAATGTAAACATCAGGCTTCCAATTTGACTTAAAACTCTATTCTAAATTTCGATGTCAAACTTTGTATAAAATTTCAGTTTAAACGTTCTCAGTGTTAATAAATTTCGACTTTGAATTCAGAATTTTAGTAAAGTCCAAGTTTTACAGACATCCAACTTCAAACATTATTTTTACACAATTTTAACTTTGAACTCTGATTTTTATACAATTCCAAGTTTGAAGTCTAGATTTAATTAAATGCATGCTCGAATTTACGATTTATTAAATTCCTAAATCTTTGAAGCCGGAATTAAAAATCAAAAATAATAATTCGAATTAAAATTTTAATTAAATTTAATTTTCAAATTACAAATTATAGTGACTTCCTACTTGAAATTACGATTTTTATTGAATAGCGACTTGGAAGAGCGAATTATAGTAAATTTTGACTTCAAACATTATTTTTACACGATTTTAACCTAAAACTGTGAATTTTATAAAATTCCGAGTTTGAAGTCTAAATTTTATTAAATTCATGCTCGAATTTACGATTTATTAAATTCCTATCTTTGAAGTCGGAATTAAAAATCAGAAAATAATAATTTGAACTTTAATTTCATTAAATTTCATTTTCAAAATACAAATTATAGTGACTTCCTACTTGAAATTACGAATTTTATGGAGTAGCGACTTGCATTACCGAATTTTAGTAAATTCCGACTAAAAAGTCCGATTTTTTTAAAAGCCTGACTTCAAACATTATTTTTACTCGATTTTAACCTCCTCGAACTGAATTTTATACAATTCTGAGTTTGAAGTCTAAATTTTATTAAATTCATGCTTGAATTTTCCATTTATTAAATTCCGAAATATTATTCCGATCTTGGAAGTCGGAATTAAAAATCAGTAAATAATAATTCGAATTCTAAATTTTATGACATTTTTTTTTAAATACAAATTATAGTAATTTCGTACTTGAAGTTATGAACTTCGTTGAATAGCGACTTGAAAGATCGAATTTTATAAAATTCCCACTTCATTACAACATTTTTACATGATTTTAAACGTAAACTGTGAATTTTATAAAATTCCGAGTTTGAAATCTAAATTTTATTAAATTCCTGCTTGAATTTTCCATTTATTTATTAAATTCCGCAATCTTATTCCGGTTTTTGAAGTCGGAATTAAAAATCCGATAATAATATTACGAATTTAACTGAATAGCGACTTGGAAGACCCAATTATAGCAAATTTTGGCTTTAAATAATACGTTTATTATTAAACTTAGGCTTTAATTTTTTTTTTCTAATTACTACTTTAAATTTCGACCTTCAAGTTCCGAGTTTCATAGATTTCAGGATTCAAAATAGGTATTTAGTAATATTCAGTTTTCGAAGTCTGTATATTATTTAATTCCCAAATCTTGGATCGAATTTCAGTAAATTATGATTCACTAAAGTTCGGACTTTAAAGTGAAGATTTCATAAAGTTTCGAAAGAGTAATCGAATTTTAAAAAAAATTGAGCGAGTCTGCTAGTACTCGAGACTGATGTGTAAACATATCCTATAACGACATCGGTTGTAAAAAAATTACACCAGCACGTTGTATTCCCGAGCAATCACCCATCCAAATACTAACCACGCCCGACGTTGCTTAACTTCAGTGATCGGACGAGAACTGGTATTTTCAACGCGCTATGGCCGTTATCTATACATTTTAGCTTGTTCATAGAATAAAATCAAACACATTCGCATTTATAATATTAGCTAGTATTCTTTAATAATACTTACTGGCAGCTTCGGAGTGGATTAATTCACTGCACAAATTCGACACGAAAATCTAATGCCACCAGGAATAACATCAACATATGGACACAGCTTATTTATCTAGTAATCTTGGGCCGACATCCTTTGATTGGGGAAAGACAATTACCAACTTTTTCAAATGTTAGAAGAGGGCTATGATTCAATATTGTTTTAAAGGTCTGCGCATCTGAATTATACTTTTGACAGTTCATTTAATTTAAATTTAAATAATAATATGCTTTTTATCGTCTAAAATCCGTTTAAAAACGATTTTAAATGGCAAAACTGTATAAAAATCCGAAAATTCGGAATTTTTTAGGACGATAGCCGTGGCTTCGGACGAATTTGTCGTGGGTTTTGAAGCGAAAATTCATTTTAAATTCAACCGTCCGTTAAAAATAAGCTGTGTTATGGATCCAAATAAACTGCGAATATAATATAATAAAAATAATACTTTGGACGGTTCGTTTAATTTAAAATATGCTTTTTTATCGTCTAAAATCCGTTTAAAACGATTTTAAATGGAAAATTTGTATAATAATACCGCGTAGCGGCTAGAATCGGTTTACACATTCCGTCCCCACATTTCCGTCCCCCCACTTCCGTCGCATTTGCCGAAATTTACCCTCATACCGCCGCGTAAAATGCTTACACATCAAAAAACGACTACGAAATGTCTATTTTATTCAGTTTTAAGTTTTAAATATCAAATATAGTTAATTCCGACTCAAAATTCTGAATTTTATTAACATGTCCTTGATACTTGAACGACTATAATTGCTGCTATCCACATTTACTCGGCTCTTCCTTAACTTCATGCAGCCGTTGGTTCTCTACTTCGATTTGTAAGTAGGTAGATTAAATCAAACTCAAATAG
>MU191836.1:2270-15949 GCA_016904865.1 Pissodes strobi
TTATTATTATTATTATTATTATTATTATTATTATTATTATTATTATTGTAATTAACCACGCTAACTCAGCTTTCGCTGGTAACGATTTAGCCTGATTACTAGGCTGGGGTAACCTGGTGGGAAAACAATTCGGGCTCCGTTCAGGAATTTGCATGTCTGAAGTATAACTGCCTTCTGCGCGTATCCCATGATGTTCTGGGATAATGCGAGATCCTGAAGATTTTTAGGGAGATTTTTCGAAGTGATCCCTTCAGCCGAAATTACTAGTGGGATTGTGAAGACTTTAGTCAGCTGCCAGACGTTCTTCAGCTCTACTGCAACGTTTTCGTATTTTGTGACTTTTTCCGTCTCAGTTCTTCTGACGTTATGAGATAGCGGCACAGCTATGTCAATGATGGTTCCAGTCTTTTTCTCCTTATCTATGATAATGTTGTAGTTCACCCTTCTATCTGTTATTATAGGTTTGTCCCAATACTGTACCGCTTTATCTGTTTCCAAGACTGCTTGGGGCTAGTATTTGTAATACGGTGGGCATACTTGCAAGAGTCTGTTCTTGAGAGCCAGCTTTTGGTGGATGATTTTGGCCATTTGATTGTGCCATCCTAGGTATGCGCTATCTGCGAGTGATCTACAGCCTGCGATGATATGCTCTATAGATTCACCCACCGCCCCACACTTCCTACACTTGTCCTATAGTCTTAGACAATGTTTTTCATAGTTGCGAGTCCTGATAACTCTGTCCTGGATGGCCATGAAGAATCCTTCGATTTCTGGGAAGAAATAACCGGCGCCGGCGCCGAGCCATGCTAGTGAGGTCGGCTTATCGACGTTGTCCGCTCTTAGACTTCTTGGAAACTTACCATGTAAGGCTTGTTCCATCCAGATAGCCTGATCTTCCAGTCTTGAGCTTATGTCGAACTTAAGACTGCGGTGTTGTAGATTCAGTGGCGTATATCCTCGATCCTCCTGGGCTGCTATTCTCATCAGACCATCTTCGGATCTTAGTAATTGTTGCCGTATGTTCTTCTCCTGGGTTCTGCACAATTTATAGATATTCATCATACCTCGACTGCCGCTTGATCGGGGAAGGTATAGCCTCTTAACTGATGCATTGGTGTGCAGACATCAGAATTTGGTCATCAGTCGCCGGTATAGTCTGTTGAGACCATTTAGGTCTGCGCACACTAAGACAGACACTGCCCAGGTGTTCAGAGCGGTGATCTGGTTCTTAGATGAAAATTTGGTGTTCAGAACCTTGAGTTCTCTCTTCTTGTACTTCTCGGAGAACATATTTTTTAGGTGCGTGTGGTCGATATGTTGGTTCTGAGGCATTCCTAAGTATTTGTATGTATCTTCGGGATGTAAATTCTCGATATCCTGGTATTGATCTGCTTGGATTTCCACGGCGCAGCGCCCCTTTTAATGTTGATGATGGCGCATTTGTCAAGTCCAAATGACATGTTTATGTCCCCGCTGAAAGTCTTAACGGTGGTAATTAGAGAGTGCAATCCAGTCTAGTTCTCTGCAAAGAGCTTTAGATCATCCATGTACAATAGATGCGGGATAACCTCCGCCCGTTCCTGATGTTAAGTCTGTACCTAATATTCGTGTTGTTCAGTAGCGTAGAAAAAGGGTTGAGAGCCAGGCAGCACCACACAGGTGATAAAGAGTCTCTTTGAAAACTACCTCTGGATATCTTGACTTTACCAGCGTTGTTGTTGTTGACAAGGATATTGGTACGCCAGGTGCTCATGAGATGTTGGAGCACCGCTCTGACTTTCGAGCAAATCTTGTAAATCTTCAGTACCTTCATTAGCCAATCATGAGGGACCGAATCCAAGACCTTGCGGTAATCAATATAGCACACATTGAGATCTCTCTTACTATAGCCTGATCCTGTTTTATAACCACTGCATCTATGGAAAGTTAATGTTTGCATCTGGCTCATCCTCCTATACAACCCTTTTGCTATTCCTCTAGTATGTTGTTTGTTTTGTAGCGCAGTGTTCGTATATTTGGTTATTGAGAAGTGACGTGAAGAGTTTGTATACTACCGACAGGCACGTGATTGGTCTATGGTTGCTCGGTATAGCGGGGTCGCCCTTCTTGAACAGCATGTAAGTGTTTCCCTCTGTAAGAAACTTGGGGAATTATGAGGGATCGTCCAATGCTTCAATAAAACATCGAGCAAGGCTTGGAAAACATGCCGGAAGATTTTTTTTATCCAAAAGTTGTACAGTCCATCTGGTTCCAGGGCTCTGCTGGTTCTCCTGATAGCCTGGGAAATATCTTCTGCTGTTAAATGATCCACAGACATTTCCTCAACTTCCGATCATTACCTCCTACTACTTGTAGGAGGTAATGTTCCGATGCACTTTGTTCAACATCTGCTATTCATTCGGACTTTCTGCTGTAGTGTACTGCTTCTGACCAGATGGAGCTCCAATAGTTGTGGAATGGATCTGTGTTGGCTGGGGCTTGTGCATTGCCTGGGTTTTCAAGACGCGTGTCCAAACTCCTGAAAAATGTCTTTCAGTCCACTGTGAAGTCTGCATTTTGTTGTTTTCTTTTGGAAAGCTCATTGTACATGCGAAGCTGAGCTCCCTTGGCTTTAGCTTGTTGTCTGAAGAGGTCTTGTAGTTCTTTAAGTTGTTGATAGTGATGTGGGTCCTTCCTGCTGGGTTAGCTATTGCAGTGGTTTTCCTGATTATTTTCCTCGACCGGATGTTCTGCAGGTATGAGTCTCTGACATCAACTTTTCCACGGAATTTATCTATATCCTGTTCTAGGCGTCTTTTCCAGGCCGGAATCGCACTCTTCGTATTCTGCCGTGCAGATTTTGGTATGCATGTTTTTTAGCCATTGAGTTCGATGACGGTAACAGCAGCGCAGTAGACCGACAGTAGTGTACTTCATCTAGTAGTATGTGGAAAGAGGCAAGGTGTTCCCCCAGAACTTTATTGGATAGGTTGATGTTCTGCCTGGCCTTGAAGATGCTTCTTAGTTTGGGCAAAGACGGACGGTTAAGAGGATTAGAACACTCATAATAAGATAGAAGGTTATGGAATTTGTCACTCACGTGCTGTCGAGCTGAGTTCTGATAGGCTTCGTCTTGACGGTCCTGTAAGTGAGGCGTCTTATCTAAATGGACTATTTGTTCTGTCCGATCTCGTGGCTTATGTGGAACAATTTGGTCTTGGTGGATCGTGTTGCCTACCTCTCGTCTGATGGCTTCCAGCTTGACACGCATTAGCCATCCCCTCTTAATGATGATGTTTTTCCGGTCAGCGATATTCTATTCTGTCACTTGCAGTTCTGGGTGTCGTCGGGAGAATTCGGCGTGAAAGGAATGTCTCCATCCTGGGAGTGGATTGTCGTCGCACTGGTTGACATAATAAATGACTCGCATTACATCAGAGTTTAACTCGCGGCTCCACTTAATACGTCCAGTGTGTGCTCTCCTACGGGCAATCCTCCTTACGGGGGGCGAGCCAGCAGGTAGAGGGGGCTCTTGTTCTTCTGCCGAATGGTCTGATTCCACTTCTTGTTGGGGTTGTTGGGCTGTTGCTTCTTGTGCGACAAGGGTTCGCCTCCTCAACACACTTATTATTATTATTATTATTGTTATTATTATTATTATTATTATTATAATTATTATTATTGTTATTTTAAATTTGTTGTTTCTCATCCAATTAAAGATGGGGTTCATAGTAGAGACGGTCCACGACAAGTCTCTACCGCTACATGTTAAGGTGACTTCTAACTATGGAACAAGTTTGAAGAATCACCGACTTCTGGAGCTGTATGTAGGTTTGAGGATGGAGTTGAAGTTTCAGTAGGCTTTCACTGAGTTTTTTTTGGGATAACTCCGGTTGCTGATATAACTACCGGAATGATATGCACTTCTCTCTGCTTCCACATCACCTTGACTTCCTCCGCTAGTCGTCATTTTTTCTTGCCATGTAGACATCAAATTGTGGTAATTAGGCACAGATATGTCAATGAGGAGGGTAGTGTCATTAATTTTATCAGTGAGGGTGATATCCTTTTGCCTGGTTATTATGCAGGGAAAACTGTTCAAAAACCCTGCTTAAACTGCTCAATGAGCAGGAGGACAGAATGCTACTATTTACATATGTACAACATATAATCGTGAAACAAAGAGTAGACATAAACGTTGGGGACTTAAGGTGCGTACAGACCTGACGCGACGCGCGCGCGACACGCACGCGACAGTCCAAAATTCCTAGGTGTGGACGGGGTGCGCGCGTGGCGCTAGGGCCGCCTGTCCGAGACGCGTCGCTACCCGTCTGCTGTCGGTTTTTCGACGGCAGATCAAAGAAAGAGCGAGGCGCAGTGTGGACGGGTAGTAGTAGGAGCGTAGCAATCGCGCGAGAATCAGTGAAGAAGTGCAATCGAACTTAGTCGCGTGGCGAGCGCGTCTCTCTACATGGCTCACAGCAGGCGCGCGTTAAAACCGTGCGCGTCGCGTTCGCGTAGCAGGCGCGCGGTCGGCGCGTCGCGTGCGTGTCGCGCGCGCGGCTCGTCAGGTCTGTACGCACCTTTAGAGAGCTAAGTCTATTCAAGTACGATTGTCACTATATCAAGGCGCCTTGGCCGGACAGCACGAGTCCGGCTAAGGAGTCAAGGATTCTTCGGTGGCTTGAAGTAAAGTGATGACAGAAAATTTACCGTGAGCATATTTATAGGCGTTGTAGCGCCTTTAACAAGCCCCGCCCCCATGTCCGAACACGGTAGGCGGGCCAATCAGGAATCAAGCAGGTTATACTTACTGCCATACTTGGCGATGTATTATTCCTGCTCTCCTGATACTTCTGATATGCAGATTTCTAAAATTTCAGTTAAGAAAGTTATTTAGAAAGGTTTGAAAGATGGGATGATCAGTTGATCTTCAGCAAGTACATTCTCATTAGATTATGACTTTATGGGGGCATAAGTTGCTTATAGTAAAGCGAGATTTCTCGGTATATAGTGCCGTAAGTGGTTCGGTGCTCGGGGCTGTATCTGATGTCGGCTATATGTTCGGTAAGCAGCGATCCACGTATTTGATACTCGAAGAATCTGCATGCCTGGTTGTCGATGTACTCCTCGACGTATTCAACTCTAGCCCAGGCATCCAGATCTTCAACCCTAACGCGATCATTCAGGGTTAACGAGAACGTAGTGATTTTGCACTACTTGCAGCCTTTTCATGTGAGTTTTCGCCACCGAGCACCAAACCGGTGCGCCGTAGAACAATGCGGGTCGAATAATAGATTTATAAATGTTTAATTTACTAGCCGGGTTTAAGTATGATCTAGCAGTAATTAGGGTGCAAAGGCTCTCTTTTATGATCGCATTTCTGGTGATTATAGATTCAATGTGCTTGCTGAAGTTCATCTTATCGTCAAAGATAATGCCGAGATATTTAGCTTTAGTTTTAGCCTGAACTGCATTATTTCCTATTATGAGAGGTGTAACGTCCACGTTCTTGCGCTTTGTGGTGATTATTAGCATCTCAGTTTTAGACGCATTGAGTGTTACTTTCCATCGCTCATAATAAGGAACAAACACATTCATGTGTTCATGCAGGTTATGTTTAGCCACCTCTGCTATAGGATCCAGGGAATAAATCGCTGTATCGTCAGCGAAGAGGGCCTTATGGGTATTAGGATGTGACGGGATATCTGCTATATAAAGATTGAAGAGTAGCGGCGAAAGTACCGTACCCTGTGGTAGTCCTGGTAGCAGGCGTCTGCTGGCAGAGATTTGGTTACCAATTCTTGTAGCGAAGGTGCGTCCGGCATGGTATGATTCTACTAGGGCTGTCCAATACAAGGGCATACCGTATTTAACCAGGAGTTTATACAGGAGCCCGTCGTGCCATACCCTGTCGAACGCTTTCTCGATATCAAGAAGTAGTAGAGCAGTGGATTGACGCTTATTGAAGCCTTCGTGTATGTCGGATGCAATTTTTGCGGCGAGCATGGTAGTACCGTGCCCTCCGCGAAAACCGAACTGCTCCTGTGGTAGGATTTGTAGTTCTTCTGTTACCCTGTTCAGCCTCGGTAAGATCAGCCTCTCGGCCACCTTTCCGAGGGTGTTAGCGAAATCGGACGTTACGAGGCAGGGAGGGTCGGGTCTTTACCCGGTACCGCGCACGCTACCTTTCAGGGTTTAGGAAAGTGTTGTAGCCGGATGATCGCGTTAATAATGTGCATATAATGGATGAGGGTTTTTCTAGGTAAATTTTTTAAGATAATATTCGGAATGTTGTCCGGACCGGGCGCTTTGTTTCTCGGGAGATAACAGAGTGCTTCTGGGGTAGTTCTCAGTCTGTCATACACCTCCGGAGGAATAGGATACTTGCGTTGGCGCAAGCTGTTTATCACACTGGTGTAACGCTGTTGTTCAGGCAAAGTATCGGGCGACTCGCTGTAGACGCCCCCCAAGTAGTCCGCAAAAGCTTCTGCCTTACCTAGATCGTCAATGTGATCTAAGCCACGATGCTTTATTTCAGGTATTGGCGTGAAGCTTCCACGAACTATCCTGGCCAGTTTCCACAGCGAGCCGTCACTCCTGTTTACACCGTTTATGAAGTCCAACCATGCTTGGTTTCTATGATCGCGTATTTTAACCCTGATATCCTCCGTCAGTGTATTAATACGTGCGGCTCCCTCTCTAGTCCGAGTTCTCTGCCATCTCCTTCGAAATCTGTTTCGAAAGGTGATGAGATTTAGGATTGGGTCGGGTAGGGATTCTGTTCTAGGGCGAACTGTGACTCTAGGACACATGGCATCGCGGATGCGTTGGATATTTGAAGTTAGTTTGGCTACCTCGTTTTCTAGTTCCTGAAACGTTTCAATCTGCTCGGGGACAACTGTAAGTTCATTAAGTCTTGCTCGGAACGCCCTCCAATCGATATTTCTGTACGAAATGGCAGTGCTTTCCGTTGTCGGAATCCTGCAGTACAAGCCAATCTCGATTGGGAGGTGGTCCGAATTCAAGGTATTAATCTCTCGCAGCTGCGTTGTCCTATTTATGCCCCGAGTGATAGCGATGTCCAGGAACGAGGCGTTAGGTAGACACGTGGGATTAGGTGTACGGTGATAGGACATTTCCAAGTTATTTTCGATTATTCCCTTTAATAATCTACCCCTGCCATTGGAAGTGCCCCCCATTCTTCGTGGGAAGCGTTGAGGTCGCCAATTAGCAAGGATACTCTGTTCTGCGGTAATAAAGCAAAGAGGTCGTTTGCCGTGAGGCGGAGACGCGGGGGTGCATAACCGCCGCTCATACGTAGACCGTTTTCGGTCTTAATACAGACGTGTTCTATTGCCGTTGGCAAATTGCGAATTCTTTTATAGGAGAGCGACCTATGTATGAGGCAGGCCACGCCCCCGCCGCGTCGATCGGGCCTATCAGATCTCTCCACATTATAGTTCCCAATCTTAAGTGTAAAATTGGGAACCAAATATGTTTCTACGAGAAAAACAACTTGAAAATTGGATGTATGCACAAAATTACGGAACTCGCCCAATTTGGACCTGATACCGTGACAATTCCAGCAGGCTACGTATAACATTATACATTAAATTTTGCGTATTCGAACGAAAAGAATCGTATCGAGGCCTGAATAATTTCAGCTTTATTGCCGCGACACGCTTCCAGCATGTTCGAATAGCAATCGAGTGCGAGAAAAAGCTGCTCTAAGTTAACGAGGCTATTGATATTAGCAACAACATTGTTTAAGTTGGACATAGTACTTGTTATGTTTGCTTGCATATTATTGTCGCGCGCAGTACCACTAACCTTTACAGTGCTGTTTGGTGCTGTTTGCATTTCTCGGGCCTGTTCTTGTCTGCCTGGGATTGAGGGGAACTGTCTCTGGTAGTCATTTCGGTGGCCATTGCTTAGGCCTTGGCCCGAATGGCCGTCTGCAACCTGGTGCGCTTTGTTTTGCCAAGCAGGGTTGGCCGGGGGTGGTGCTGGCCGATACACCTGCTTTGGCGCTTGCTTGGCTCCTTGGATGATATTCAGTTTATATATATATATAGAGGAATTCCTCGTCTATTGATCTGTGCGGGCCGCCACAATTACCGCATTTTTGGTAATCTGCATTACAGGTGATAATTTCGTGGGGCCCTGCACATTTACTGCATGCCGTGTGTGTATCGGTTTTTGCGCTTGAAGGTTTTTTGGCATATTATGTTTAGGTTTTTTAGAGGCTTCGGCTCCTTGGATGTTTGTAGGGCTGGCCTTCTTTTTACCCGTATCAATCTTGGATGTTATTTGGCGCTTAATTCTTGTAGGGTGGGTATCTCTAAGATGTTTCAGCATAGCTGTTGCTGCGAAATTTAATTTTAGATATGCTCTCCTCTGTGAGCTTTATACGGCCAGAGTTTGACTCTATTGATATATTGGACCACGAGTCCTCATCTTCCGTGTTTTCACCCATTACATGGGCAATAGCCGGGGTTCCGTCCCCGGTAATTTATTAAACTATCTACACAGAAATTCAAAAATCACAGATTCAGCCCGAGATATCGGCTAGAAAAACGCGCAAGGAGGCTTTTTGCCCGAGTTATTTTATCAGTCTGTTTCTTTAGCCCGCAAGAAACGAAAGCATCATTATTATTCTTATTATTATTATTATTATTTACAGTTAATATTCGTCGCAACGTTCCTGGGGCTTCGACACGCCCAGGGCGTTACACGAAAGGCCTAGTTGTAGCGAAGATCACTCCTTGCGTCCGCTCGGTCAGTGATCTTCGGCCAAGTTCATTTGCCTCAACAGACGGAGTGACCCAAGGACTACCGCTTTCTGCATCCTCATCACTAATTGTTTTGACGAGTCTCGGCAAGCTGGTATCCTCTGCAGTTCCGTGAGCATCGAGTCCTTGATTCCTCCCAAAACACCGACAATTAGGACTACCATTTTTAATCTACATTCGGGGTACAGTCTTCGTAACTCGCCAATGAGTGGAATGTATTTGGCACGCTTTTCCCGCTCCTTAATGAGAATGTTGGTTTCTGCTGGGGCAGAAAACTCAATAACAAACATAGAGTTGTTCTGTTTGTCTAACAGTACTATATCGGGCTTGTTTGCCTGGAGCCTGGTTGTTGTGGGAAAACCGTAATTCCAGTAAATGCGGCAGTTGTTGTTTTCCACAACCGCTTCTATTTCGTCTGGGGCGTATGGCAAGACTGGTGTCTCATCAATACCGTAGTGATGTCTCAGATGGTAATAGAGAACTCGCAATGCAGCGTTATGCCTGTAGATATAACTAGACACAGCATGCACCGGACAAGCGGATAAGAGATGCATTAATGTCGCCGGATGTTGTTGACAACTCCGCATCTAGTATCCGCCACGTTCGAAAATTGAGCACGGTATACGAGGGTGTTAATGACACCATCCTGGCAGGCCAACAAGAATCCCTCTGTCTCAGACTTCAAGTCAGCTGATCTAAGGAAAGAGAAAGTTAATTCTCGAGATAGATTAAGATCTCCGATGTTCCTGTAGAAAACACCGTGTTGGGGTTTGCTGACGTGATCTTCCAAAAGCAGCCGTTGTTCTGCTGTCTTGATTTGACGTTTCACTTGATCGGGTGCCAACCTCGTAAGGGATTGGTCGTCATCTATTGCAAATCTGAGACCTAGTTCATCCGCAGCTTTACTTGCAGCTTTAAAGAGAAAAGCCCCAATACCCGTTGTTTCGTGATCCCGGATGAGTCGCAGTAGTGGGTCCGCACTTTTGAATACCTTGCATGCCAAACTCACAGTTAATCTGTTGTGCATTAGTTCCAAACTTACAAGGCCTCTACCCCCTTGCTGACGTGGAAGGTAAATGCGTGAGACCGATGAGCGTGGGTGGATGCTTCTGTTCATATGCATCATCTTGCGTATGCTTCTATCCAGTTTCCGTAATTCCTCTCGCCTCCACTTGAGCACGCCAAATGAATACAAGAGCACAGGAACGGCAAGCATATTTGTGGCTGCAACTTTGTTGATTCTGGAAAGCTGGGACTCCCAAATTTTCCGGAGACGCTGCCTATACTTACTTCGGAGCGCTTTCTTGACGTTGTTCGTATCATGCATTTGATGTTGATCGACACCAAGATATTTATACGTTTCGTCTTCTTCTAAGTGACGAAGTATGCTTCCGTCAGTAAGCAGTATTATTATTATTATTATTATTATTATTATTATTATTTTCAGCAGTATAAAGCGGAAGTCCGATAAGTCTACTCCTGAAGTTCGCCGCATCTCATGCACACATCTTCTAGTTCAGCTTCCCAACAAGATGATTTTGCGGTAGTTTTTTGTTGCTATCATTATTATTATTATCATTATTTTCATTTAGGGATTTACATTAGCTTGGTTTACACCTGCTATTTAGAAAAGAATCGGGTTTACACCAAATATTCCTTTTTTTAATTCAAAAAATTCCTGACAATACGTATTGTATTTAGGATAACAGCTTTCTGGAGTAATATGTAAACATTCTCATTTATATTGATGGTTTTGAGGCTTTGATGCAGGGCTTTAGGTATTATTCCCGTGGCGGACAGAACAATTGGTATTATCTTTACCTTTTCAAGATGCCACATTCTCTTCCCTTCATCACTCAACTCCCGATATTTCCTTTTCTTCTCATTTATTGTGCTATCATGCTATCAATATTATGTGTGTTGGGGATCGCCACGTCTATCAGACTATGTTTATCTCGTCATACAATGTCCGGTCTGTTGTTGTGAATCGTCCTATCTGTTAGTATGGATCTGTCATAATATAAAGTATGTTTCTGTGATTCTAGGACTGCAGGTGGATAATACTTGTAATACGGTAATTTTTCTTCTTTTAGTTTCAGGTTGGACCACAGACTTTGATGGATTATAGCTCCTACTTGGTTATGCCGATGGAGATAATCGTTTTGTGAAAGACTGTTGCACGCGGCTGTAATATGCTGGATTGTTTCCGATATCTCTCGGCATTTCCGACATCCATCATCCCGTACTTCTGGATCTTTCACAATATATTTCAAGTAGTTTCGTGTTTTCACAACCTGGTCCTGAATGGCAATCATAAAATCCTCTGTTTCAGGAAAGGGTTGCCCTTGCTTCAACTATGCGTTCGACGCTGTTTTATCGACATTGATGTGGTCCAAGTCATACGGGTGTCTTCCATGGAGAGCTCTACTTCGCCACTCCTCCAATTTATTCGCCAAACTTCTATTGATTTTGTTTTCTTGGTCAGCTAGGTTTAGTGGTGTGAAGTTTTTGTCGGCTTGGCATGCTGTTTCATGTAATAGTGACGTGTTTTGCTTTTGATTAAAGTAAAATCGGAGTAGGCTTATTTGCTTGTTGCGTAGGTTTTTTTATATCTATGAGTCCTCTTCCTACCTCATTTCTCGGTAGGTTGATTCTTAGCGTGCTAGATTTTGGGTACAGCTTCCTTTCTTTTGTCAACTCTACTCGGGTCTTTCGCATGATGTTTTCAAGGTTAGTTTCAGTTCGCTGGATGATGCCAAACGAGTAAGTGAGTATTGGTATTGCCAGGATGTTGAAGGCTTTAAACAGGTTCTCACTATTAAGCTTCATTCGACATACTTTCCGTATTCTCATCATGTATTCCTTTGTGAGGGCCTCTTTATTTTCTGTGTGTTTAATATTTCTTGACTGCGCATATCCTATGTTATTACTGGAGTTGTGTTGGTGTAACTTACATTCCTGGTTCTGTTTGGTTCTCTACCTTCTCTGCCTGTGGGTTGCCGCTCTGTTAGACTTGATGCTTGCAGGTGAATTGCTGTTCGCCAGGTGAACATCAAGCTCCGTAATAGCTGTATTATCTTTGGATGCACTTTGTACACATCCAGGAACTTTAGCAGCCATACATGTGGCACTGAGTCATATGCCTTCTGGTAATCGATATAGCAGCACGATAAGTTTCTGCTCTTGGTCTGGGCATGTTTTAGTAGTACTGAGTCGATTGCCAGTTGTTCTTTGTACCCTTTCTGCACCCTTTCTGTTCTTCAGTCATAATCCCTTCTTTCTCAATATGCTCGTTGAGTATGCCTGGTATGCAAGATGTTAGGGTTTTATAGAACGTTTGCAGACAACTGATGGGGCGGTATTTTGCTGGGTCTGGTGAACTCCCACTTTTATGCAGTACGCCTTGCCTTCAGTCAAAAAGAGTGGTGGTACTTCTTAAGGGTTGTTTATGAAGTTGTTAATGAAGAGCAGTATTTTGTCATGGAGACAGGTTAACTTTTTATACCAGAAGTTATGAAGGTTGTCGCTTCCTGGGCTTTTCTAGCTCTGCAGGTTGTTTATTATGTTTGCCAATTGACATCTCGTAATGACTGTTTCTTCCATTTGACTTGTTTCTTCATCAGTCAGCTTGCAATCGCATTGTATCGCCCTTGTCGGGTCCAGATAGACGCCCAATATTCCCTCACTTGTTATTGATCAGGCATATTACATCAATCTACTTCTATAATTTCACTTCTATGTTTTTTCAGCTGCCTATAGAACATCTTCTCATTGTTGTTAAATTGAGTGTTTTCTTTCTTCATTTTCTCACAATTAGAGTACCTTCTCAATCTTTTGTACAACATCGCCAATCTCTGCTGCAGGGAGTCTTAAAAATCCGCTAAGGTTTCATTGAACTTATTTCGGTGTGAATGGATCTTATACTTAGCTAAGGTTTCTCGGATTTTTCGCTCTGGTTTTTGACTGGGATTACCCCTCTTGTACTCGATAAGGCCAATAAAGCGAGCTATCTCAGCTCGTTTGATTGCGATGGTACTACCAAGATACTCTTATTTCTTGCCACATCAGATGCTGTCTCGTTTATTCCTGCTCCATTATATTTTGCTGCTGTTATAGCCACGCAGTATATACCATCATGTAGGTCCTCAAAGTGTACAACGGTGAGACTTGCTGATATTATCTTGGTGTTCAAGAGATCTATTATTGCAGCAAATCTCCTGGACGTTTTCTGTTTAGGTATATAAGGTCTTCTGGTAGGGTCCATTCCCATATACTTTTGAACGGATTCTCTAAATACTTCCTCTAAGTTTTTCTCGTTCTCACTTATCTGGTTTTCATCACTCTCTTCATCTTCAGTTGGTTCTGCGATATTTTCGGTCTCTGTATTCTCGACTTGTTTTCCTTCTTCCTCCTCTGGTTAACTGTTCTTCCTTATTTTGTTCCAATAAGGCTCGGATTTCTGTTCTTATTTGATCCAATATTTCGTTTGATATTAGCCCATTATTCACAATCGTTCTTCTCTGATCTGCTATTCTCTGTTGTGATGCCTGCATATCTGAGTATTGCTGCCTAAAAGCCTGGTGGATTCTTTCTCTGTAAGCTGTCATCTCCGTCTCGAGTTTTGTAACATGATAGTAGGTTCGCACTATGAAGAGGTTAATTTCTCGTGTCCATTTCATGCGAACTCTTGGTCTATCTGCAGCCTCTTCTGTTATATCCTGACTGCTTGGAATTTCCGCATGTGTCTGTTGACCTTGACTGAGTTAGGCCCGACCCTGGCCTGTCCTCTACTTCTTAGCACACAGCCTCCCCTGCTGATTTTCATGCACTTTCCGCCACGATTTCCATGCTGAGATGTTTATTATTATTATTATTATTATTATTATTATTATTATTATTATTATT
>MU191836.1:15959-32319 GCA_016904865.1 Pissodes strobi
ATTATTATTATTATTATTATTATTATTATTATTATTATTATTATTATCCCTTGTGTAAGTGGAATTATTATTTACCCTTCAATTTTTACGATTTTAGTATCTGATTCATAAAAAGCGGGCTCCGCAAAAATCAAATTCTTAAAACAAAAAACCCCGTGCATCTTTTCCCTCCCCATCGCATCGCGGTGTATCTTTTACGGGCTCCGTGATTTGACAGAATAAAAAAAAGCCGTAACAAGAGAAATCAATCAGGATTTGCAGGGTGCAGAAGCGCACCGGTCCGTTCCTTTTGAAAAGAGGGTATGCGCCTAGGCCCGAGACAAACAAGCCCGGGGCGACAGGGAATCGGGATTGGATTTTTTACCACCCCTGTATAACGGGATATTGTTCGATCGAAATAGATACGTCGTGAATGGGTACATGTTTAATAATAACAATAATAATTTCGGGGTTTTAAAGACCCTTATTAGCCATTTCCTTTTGGATTGCTGCAGAATTTTTAATGTTGTCTTTGGTATAAGAGGTTAATTAATCTGGCGCTTTAGGGATTTTAAGGGAATTGTTTAAATATGTGTTCTGCTTGAAGGAGCTTAAATAAATGACAGTTTAGAGTCCACGGATTTCATTGAATTAGTTACAACTTCTGGAGAAAATTAGGTTGTAGCTCTTTTGGGCATTAAGATTGATTCATTTATTTCACATCATGCCTGGAGTCTATTTAAGTCAGTGGAAGTTTGAGTCCAAGAAACCGCCTTGCAATATCAGAAATCGTCAGCAAAACAAATAAATTCTGAACATCTAAAAATAATAAATAAAATATATAAACTGAGAACATTGGAATACCCCAGATGATTTTTTTTAGTTCGTATGTCAGAGAGATGGCTGGCAATCTCTTCAACATCCACGACCTTCAGTTTATTTACTAAATGCAATAATACCCTAAACTATTTTAAAACAACAACATGTTCCGAGAGATTTAGTTAGGTTGATTTTTGCAACGAAAGCTAAAAAAATCAATGATGGTAAAACCAATCAAACTCGTTATGGTACAAATGCTGGTTAATATCGCTTTATTATTTTCTCAATATTCAATTGAATACGTGCGCGATTTCGATAAATATTGTCGTTACTTCGTGTAATGCGGTAAATTGCATCAAAGCCGCAACAACGAAAACACACATGCAATTTGCCATTTGGCTGGCACCAAACCACTGTGGGAACTGATTAATAGCGTCGAAAGCAACGTAATTACAATCCTGGATGGGCCAAATAACACGAATCGCGGGCTAATTGCGCGGAATGACTGCAATCAGGGCCCGGCCCTGGCATCAACTCATCACGCCACCCAAATTACGAGATAATTATTTAAAATCGACCAATCGGAGGGCCGTTAATTGATTCAATTAAGACGTTACGTTAACTACTCGCTTACGGACCGCTCGATTGAGTTTGGCGATGGAGCGGTTAAAGGTTAGGGCTTATCTTAAGATCCTAATCTAGTAAGATATTTAAAAAAGTACATAAAAAGTACACTCTCTCTATATAGGTATTATAAAGTTATCCAAAGTTTTTAAAGCGATTAGTACTCAATTACGAAAGCTAATACCTTCAGAAGATTAGCTAAAACTACGCGGTTGGTACCATTGTAAATCCTTTTTTAAAATCATATTTAAGTATTGCAAATGGAACTCCCAAGAAAGTTTTCCCACAATGAATGCATGCATAGAATATGTTTTATTGATTTCAACCATTTCTAAAAATAATTTAATTGAAGTTTGGTATATAACCAGTAATGGTAATGTATGTAGATATGTTCAGATAAAGCAGAAGTGTTTTTTTGAAGTGTGTTGTCAGTTTTATATCTAGAAATTCTGTTTTTTAGGTTTTGTGGTGTTTGTCCAATATACTTCTTATCACAATTAATAGATTAATACACGAAATTGAGTATACTAAATTTAAAGTAATAATTTTATAAATTGTGTAAGTGATTTTTGTAATATATGGAAAAGAAGCATAAGAAACATTTGAAATATTATTTATGTTATCATTAATGTTATTGTTGATGTTATTATTATTAATTTTAATGTTAAAATATAATTTGTTTAGAAAATTGAATGGATAGCAATTATCTACAAGGATATCGTTAAGTTTGTGCAAATTTGTGTTTATTAAAAAACCACATACTAAGTTTATTATTTTATTTTTTAGGTTTTAAAGATCAATCGCTAATTAGAATATTTATTTGTCTAATTATCATTATATCTTAAAAGGTATTTGATTGTTCACTCTTTTTCAATCGTAAATTGTAATTTTGTGTGGTAATAAACTAATAGATTTAACTGATTTAACGCGCGAAGATAAATCGGGCAAGTCGGGTGGCGCCCTATCTGCCCCTGGTCTCTGATGTGATGTTAACCATAATATTTTAAATTCTGAAAAAAAGCCAGATAGTGTCGGTTGTGGGCAGCGGCATGAGAATTAAAATAAACCAAATAATATGAGCAAGACAATAATAAATGAAAATAATTCAAAAATATTTTCTGGTATCTGTTCAATGAAAATTGTTTTTATAAAAACTTGTTCTGGTTTCCGAAGATTTTTACTTTTTTTTACATACGTTCATAAGATTTGTTATTTTTTCGGAGGAGAGGGAAGACTCCCTTCGGTGCGCCACTGATATCAATTAATTTAATAACCAATAGTATCAATAAACATCGGGTTACTATATCTGATAATTGTAAGATATTTTTTTTAAATAATAAACTTTATCTTCAAATTTAATCATTATTCTTTTAATAATAAACTTTATAAATAAGTTTTTGGAACCTCAATGGGTACTTCTACTTCTCCAGTCATTGTTCAATATGTAATGGATGATTTATTAGATTAATGTTTAGAAAATTTAACTTTTCAACCAAATTTTATTAAAAAATGTGTTGATGATATTATTTGCTGCATTCCTAGTGATAAAATAAATGAAAATAGAATACCTAATAAGCTTTGTAGCTCATCCTTTAATAAATAAAAACAAATTATGTGCGTCACCTTTATAAGCACATAACTGAAGTGAAATTTCTGAAAGAGATAATATAAGGAACTGAATTTTAATTTTGTTTATGCTTTTTATTCTCAATTTTTGCCCCGGTTTCGACACTTTTTTATTTTTCTTTTTCTTTTTTTTTCAACTTTTTTCGCCGAAAACCGCGTTTCTCTAACTTAATTTTTTTATTAATCTTTTTTACGTTTACGTTTTATTAACTTTCCGAACAATTTTTTCTTTTTTTTATTATCTTTTTTCTTATTTGGTTTTATAATACTTTCACAGATTACTCCTAGGAGTAATCTGTGATACTTTTACTAACTTACAACTTTGGATAAAGATAACTGAGGTGCACTAAATATTATCTAATATTTGTGCAAACAAGAGAAATTGCCCAAAAAGGAATTTGACCTTTTGACGCGAAGAGGCACTTGCTCGAGCGCGGTGACAAGACCGATCAAGCAACGTGAAGTGCTTGCAGAGCACTCACGTGATTATTTCTTTCCTTGAGTCTTGAGCTAGTCGCCTAGCGGCAAAACCGCATAATAAAAGTGGGAGGTAACACATACCGAATTCATTTGAGACAAAAAGGGTAGAAACTGTTTTCTTTCTTTATTTGACAGACTGATTGTTCACAATGCTGACGGAGACAAAAATACATTGAATTGAAAACGATTACAAACGTTTTCCTTTACGAGTGAAGAGTTGCTATATTGTAATCTATTATATTGGTGGTACTGTTGTACAGGTTCGAATTAAGGGATTGTCCGTCTAGGGTTGGTCTAAGGGGTTTTGAAGAACTGGCATATGCTAATTTAAATGCACAAATTGGGTTGTACCCGGGGTGAAATAAATCTATTTAGTGTTTAATTGCGGTTCTTTCATTCTACATACATACAGGGTGTTATCACCAAATTATACGGTGAAAAACGATAGTTTATACGCGTGTTGGGGTGTTTCCCCAACAATATGTGTGAGTAAACCTTAGCATAATAGGTTGTCAATAGGTTTTTTTCGTTAAAACAGTTTTTCAGTTGAGCAATGGCAAAGTGTGCACTGCACACTTTACCGCATATATAATCTATATGATTACTATATAATAAATGCCTATCAATATAAGTACCCAGAAACTTGACACAATATTTAGTTTCTAGGCCAGTATTTTCTATTTTAAAATTAAAATTTTTACCTTGCCTACGAACATTATGTGCCTCGAGAATTATAGTTTTATCATAATTTATCATAAGCATATTTTTATGACACCATTCATTAAAGCTCCTCAAGACATTTGTAGCTTTGGCAAAAACTGTTTCTGAGTCCTTATCAGATACTACAAAAGACGTATCGTCTGCATACATAAAAACGGACCCGATAGGAACACGTTTGAGAATGTCATTAACATACAACAAAAATATCAGTGAACCAAGAACACTACCTTGAGGAGTACCTCGATGTACTTCAAAGGTTTCGGATTTGCAGTTTTCCACCTTCACAAAACTTTTACGGTTTCTTAAAAAAGACATAATAAAATTGTTGGCAGGGCCACGGATTCCAAGCGCGTCTAGTTTGCTAGACACAAAGTTAATGTCTATTGTATCGAACGCACGGGACAAATCGAAAAAAATTGATATCGTACACTAATTTTTATCCATATTATCATTAATCAATAATTGTACATATTCAAGGAATTTTTAAAATGTGAATTAAGCTTATTGTCAACGACAGCAGATAAATTATGCGCAAAGGAATTTGCAATATCTCGAGGACAATAATTGATGGTTTTAGTGTTAATGTGAAGTTCCGTAATTTTTTTTCGTGATTTAGTGTTACCTATATTTTTATTTACTAGGCTCCATAAGGTTTTGGACTTATTTGTCGAACGGTTTAAGATGTTGTTAATATGCTTCTGCTTTTCAATTTGGATTAATTTAATCGTATCTTTTTTAAGTTGTTTATACTGATCATTAATCTGTACATTATTACTATTTTTTCTCAGCTTATTAATACCCTTTAGATCATCCAATCGTTTTTTAAGTTCCACTGAAAATGTAATTTTATTTTTTTTATTATTCCTTATGATGTTCTTTCCCATTAGTGGGCATGATACCTCAAAGCACCACAGCACGGAGTTCATAAAGTCATCATATATATCGTTAATATTATTTGTACAATATGCCGTATCGATAACAGAGTAACCTACACTAAAGTCTATTCAAATTTCATTTACGCCTGATGTAAACAAAAGCACATGTATGCCTGAATTGCACAGAGTCGTACTTTACTAAATAATTAAAAAAGTGTAACTAAAAATGCTGAAACTAATCTAAAACGTAATAAATTGTCAATAATTTCACCGTACGAAGTAGTATAAGCTATTATTTCGAACAAACACTGTAATTACTTTACACAAAACGTCTTTTTCAAGCAGGGGAATCACAGCGAAAACTGAATGCGACCCTGGTCAAAATAACTGGGCGGAGTATCGAATGTTTTATGACCGATTCACCAATAGGAACGCAAAACGGCCCGCTCTTGGCTGTTGTCGAGCACGTGCTATTGTTTTCATGCGGCGTAAATGAAATTCGAATAGACTTTAAGCCTAGTAACAAATTCAAAAATTGATTCCTGGTTCAGCGACCTAACAAGAATCCTGTCACATTTTGATACGCATTTTTCATATTGATTTGCAAGGTTAAAATAGAGTAATTGTGCAAAATGGTCAGATAAACCAGGATCGAAGTTTTCAAAATTTAGATTCGCTAATCCATTGCTTACGATTAAGTAATCTATGCTAGTGCAACTGCGATTATTGCCGACATTTGCCACTCTTGTTGGTGTATTTACAAGGGATGTTGAATGTTGAAGTTGAATGAATTTATAATGCCCGTAAGAATCTTGTAACTAATGTCATGCGTCTTATCAATCCTAAACTCACCAGTTATAATGAGCAAACTACAGCTAATGTCTCCAGTTCGTACGAATGGTACTTTTGCTCCTCTTTCGATGTTTGTCGGCTGAAATAGAGTACTGGTTTAAAGTTGCCTTCTTCTTGTTTTTGCAATAAAATTCCACCAAGCCCGCCCTTTGAAGCATTCTCCAGCTTAGAATCGTAAATTGCAAGAATTGGGCTTTTAGTCAGTTTAGTTTTTCAAAAGCACTTCCCCAGCTAAAACCAACATATTTCTTGGTGAGCGAGGTTAATGGGCAAGCAATCTGCGCAAAATCTTTCACATATTTTCGAAAATAGCTACATAAGCCAACAAATTGTATCTGATGTAGACTCTGGGGAACAGGAAAAATGTTTACAAATATTCAATCATATCTTGGAAAAACGACATTTTGAAAGTCGCAGAGTAACTTCAGCATCTCTAACTGTTTCAAATACAGCCAGTAACCCCAAAGAGACGTTTGGACATGGTACCAAGATATCGTCCATATAGGCTAAAGCTGTGGAAAATCTCATAGATTCAGGAATCTGAGTAATAGTGCTAAATAAATACAGCTGGAGCGTTGGCCAACCCAAAAGGCATGCGGAGATATTCATAATGGTCATCTAGTGTTACAAAAGCTGTTTTCTCTCTCGAGTTTTCCGCCAGGTGATAGTCGCTTGGCATGTCCAGAGTGGTAAAATATTTACATCCTTTGAATACTTCCAAATGCTCATCCACCCTTGACAATAGGTAACAATCTTTTACAGATTTAGAGTTAAGAGACCGATAATAGACGCACATGCGCGTTTCCTCATTCTTTTTCTTTACAAGAACCATCGGGCTCGAGTATGGTGATTTCGATTCTTTTATAATATTAGTCGAAAGTAGATCGTTAACTATCTTAGGACCATTTTCCCTCTCATGCACTGAAAGCCTATATGGTATTTACGTTATCGCATTATTATCATGTAAACGGATCTCCATTTCCGAAGTTTTTAATATAACCTAACTAATTCATGTTTTCCGAAAAACAGTCACGATATTTATTAAGCAACAATAAAAGATTATTTATTTCAGAACTGGACAGGTTATTCGATATACGACCAACCAAATCATTTATACTAAACCTTGGTAAGCTACAAATGTCAACTTTAAGACGAGCACTTACCTTTTCTGGATCAGCAACACAAGGAGCTCCTCTTGCTATAACTTGGTTTGACTTAAAGCGTATCATGCTTCCAGATATGTTAAGAATAGGAATTTTTATCTCGTTAGACGACACTACGCACCTAGGAACCACATGTGTAGTTTGTACAATACTGGTACAATGTTATGTCATAATGATGACACCAGCAAAGCCCATAAGAATACGCTTGGTGTCATAATGACGTAACATTGAACCTGTATTGAACAAACTTTACCTGGTTTTTCTCAAAAGGTTGGTTTAGATCAACAAAAAGATCTCTATCGTAACCATCGGCCAATAAACAGCTTACAAATCCAACGTTGTTTGGAGGTATCTCCGTAGAACCACCAGCCAAAAGAACAATCTTTTAAGGCGGCAGCTCGTCGGTTTTTGATAGCTCAGAAAGATTGCTGTCAAAAAGCCTTACAGTTCCATTTTTGACCACAGTTATCGCATCGCTTTTATTCAAAATTTCTCTGCCAATCAAGACGACCATGTTTTGCACATTATCTGGTACTACAAAAACTAACACATCTGCCTCAAACAAATCTACTCTTAGATTCGTGTTAGCCGTTCCCAAAACTTTTGCTATAGCACCACCATATCTATTTAGACTCACATCACATGCTGAGCACTCTAAGTCAATATTTTCCGCATCAGTTTTGCGTATAAGCACTCCTTCGCACCCAGAGTCTACGAAATCCGGTAAAGCATTGCAGCTAACATAATAACCGTTGGATTTTGATTGATTTCACATACTAGCGTACTATGTGATGTGCCTGGGTTATTCTTACGGCCATTTTGACTTAAATGGCCTATCTGTTTGCAGATCGTGTATTCTTTCTTTGATTTGGACATTCTGCAAACATGTGTCCATAATATTGTCAAAGAGGAATTTGGGCGCTTCCCTGGTGCGTACTACTGAGTGGGATTACTGGCGGCGTTCCTCCTTGAGCTGGGGGTTGTATATCAGATGGAATAACGACTCGCTTAATTCGAAATAGACTGTACGTATATTGGTCTTCAGATACAGGAAGGAATGCACTTACAATGACGACTATGTTTGAATACAATTTACTAGAATAGCGTAGAACGCATGACCATTCGATGAGGACTGACTGGACTCGACCTATTCGGCTCCCTTGAGTTTACTTTTAGTTTAAATTGTTATGAGCGTTATAATTCGTTTTAGTTATATTGGTATGCTTTAATTAGGTTTCACTTTTATCTATGGTTCACTTTACTTTTTACTTTAAGTTTTACGTTACTTTTACACTGACATCACTATAGAGGAGGTTCGATCTTGGTTCCCAGAGAAGCGTTTGGCCTTAATTAAAAGGGAACTACTTAACCAGAAAGTCAAGATCGGGAGGTTGACCTTGGTACCAGAAAAGCGTTTGGCCTTAATTAAAAGGGAACTATTTAACCAGATAGTCAAAATCGGGAGGTTTGACCCTGGTCACCAGAAAAGCGTTTGGCCTTAATTAAAAGGGAACTACTTAACCAGATCATCAGGATCGGTAGGGTTTGACCTTACAGGAGGAGCGTTTTGCCTTAATTAAAAGGGAACTACTCAACCAGAAGTTGTCGTCTACTTGATTTGCCCGTTCTTTTATACTAAATTTTGTTGATATTTGACTGATTGTTTTTAAAACATGTTTATATAATACTCATAATATTTGATCCTTCAATGTCAAGTATCAAGTTCAAACATTAGACTGAGCGTTCTTTTGTTATTACGCTTTCTAGTTTACAATATCTGCAATTAAAACATCTTTTGTGCTTAAAATTTGGTTTTGTACTATGTTTTTGTATATTTTCAAAACGCTTAGTGTAATAATAAGTAAGGTCTCCATAATTCTAAGACCTCAATGCAGGGCATTACATAATTGTGAAAATAAGTGCCAACATTTTTTTGGAGTGGTTTTGTCTTTCAGCACCTTCGCCATTTTATCAAAAAAAAAATAATAACGGGTTACTGAAAGGCGACTTTTGGGCTGGGTTGAGAATCAATCAGAGCTGTCTGAAGCCAAGAAGTTTTTGAGTTTTTCGTTCGCCATATTGACATAATGATATAACAACATAATAAAAAAAATCAATCATTCAAACAGATATTTTTATATTCTAATGCATCAACGTTTACACAAAACATTTAACTTAATATATCAAATAAAAACTTCTAATACTATTTGGTTTTAGGAACATAATATAAATTTGTATTTCTCACTATTGGTAGTATAGTATAAATAATTAGCTAATTTTGTAGTCGTTTTGTGCATACCGCATATCACAAAAGGGAATTGCAGGACGCTTGCTTTCGCTGGACAGAGTCTAAGGTACGCGTCCACTAATCGGCATCGGACGGACGGTACGCATCCTACGAATCGGATTTTATAATTATCTACATTGTTTCAATATGACTGCGTTCACCTATCGGCATCGACCCGACCGCATCCGTTTCGTGCGGACACTGCCGATGCTGATACTGTTAATACTGACAAGAACACGCAGGTGTCACGGTATATTTCCCTTTCCAAACTTTATTGGAGAACTACGTTGGGGTTTGGAACCTTCAGCAACATGCACCAAAACAGAGTTTTATCCACAATACCGAAACAGAATATTTGCACTCGACGCGCGTTTCGATAACCATGTTAGCATCATCAGGAGATGATTAAAACAGTTTATTCTGTTTCGGTATTGTGGATAAAACTCTGTTTTGGTTTATTGGAGAAGATAGCAAGGATTTTTGTTAGTTAGTTTGTGACTTTCCTCCACATTGCTTTAACGTAATTATGGATGTAGCAAGACTTATCACGATTGTGCACGAGTATAAGTTTACAATGTGGGGTATCTAGAATATTCGGACATTCTTCTCAGGGACAATATTTGCAGTTTCGTTTTCTTCTTCTTCTTACAACACGTCAATAATTATAAAATCTTCATTCAGTAACGAAATAATGCTTTTGCTTCTTCAACAGCACTTAGCTAACTGCGGGAGAAATACTGATACCGACTCCAATAATCCGTGGTAGTAGACGCAGGACACAAAAAAAATCCGATTCGTCCGATTCGTACCGTCCGTCCGATGACGATTAGTGGACGCGTACCTTAAAATGCTTGACTGTCCTGCTCAATGCAGGACGTCTGGTCACTTTAGAAGAAATAAGGTTAGGGTAGTACCGTAAGGCAAAAAAAATTTCACATAATTTTTATTAAAAATATTGCTTGCCAACTTAACATAAAAATAGGTGTACTGAGTACTGCATTATAAATACACTAATAATAATACTACTAATACAAATAAAAGAACAAACAAAAAATCAAATGAGCAACAGTTCATTAAAAAAAACATAAACTTGAACAATAAATAGTTTATATTCTTTTTCGACTCTTTTTTTTTGACAAACACCGATATTATTTCTTGGAAATCAGATAGTAATGTCACTGTTAATACAAAAAACCGCCAAGTGTCAGAATTTCTTGGCCAACCGAGTTCCGTAAGTACCTTTTTGTTCGATTTAGTATCGATAATGATCTTACTTACTCCTGATGAATTTTTAATTGATAGTGTTAAAAAAAATCTTGACACTATCTCGATATTTGGAAACATATTTGTGTCTAATAAATTTAAGATAGTGCTTGACATTGCTGATATCGTCAAACTCATTAATAAAATATTTAAATTGAATGATCTCCTCAATGAATGATTCATCTAAATCATGGAAATATAAATTTTGCAATAATTTTGAATTAGCGCGGATCTCCACATCATCCATAGTTTTTATACTACTTTAAAACCCAATTTCTTTTTTTGTTTCGTTATATATTCAGATATGACGCTTAAGTTCTTGATTCATTCAGAATATTAATAATAATATTATTATAAACGTTAATCCTAAATTCACTTTTTCCATCAAACGTGACATCTACGCCACCGCCTTCATCAAATTCTGTTGTTCTTGTTTTTTCTTTCTTGGTCTTTTTTGTAATTTTCTTCTTTCCCCGCTCTTCATAGAAATTATAGTTATCTCTGATAGATCGAAAATACCCTATTAATGACATAGATTCTTATAGCAATAGATAAATCTGTATCGACAGTTTGGAGTAACTTGCTGGCTTGACATTTTTCCAACACGTCGGACCAAGATGCAGTTAAAATTCCCATTTCTAATGATATTAAAATCCTTAAGTAGCCCCGTGGTCTCAGCTTTTTTGTTTTTCAGAGCTATTTTTGGATATAGTTGATATCGCTCCACAAGATGTGTTAACTGATAAGGATTGCTATATTAGGCTGAGGCGTTAGGCAAATCTGTACGCGAACGCGAATATGTGAACATTTTATGCGCTATTTTGAGGTCTTGAGTTTGACGTATTATCTTTGTTTTTAGTAAATAATTGCAATCAGATTATACTTTATACAACTAAAATAAGAAATAATTATTTAATTATTATTGAAAAAAAAAACAATTTAAATTAAATTCAGGTAAAGTTATCTTTTTTTTTTATTTTCCTGTTTTCCCAGGTATCAATTAATTAAAAAACCAAAACGCTGGCTAAGGTCGGCGCCCTTTTGGGGTTTGGCGCCCCTAGGCAATTGCCCAGTGTGCCTAGTGGTAAATCCGGCCCTGTGTTTGATGCTTCTTTCTATGTCTTTCATTGGGGGGGTTTGTATTATTGCCCGGCCGGTTAAGCCTATCATTACGCTGCGTTTTTGATTATTTAGGTGATGGAAGTTAAAATTAAGATAGGGAAAATACCAAAAACTTAAAAAAGATTAATAATATTTATAACATCGAAAAAAGCGAAATTCACCTATCTAGATTTCAGCAGCAACAGAAACTCCACTGTTCGCTTCGTATTAAGAACGGCATTTTATCGACCTGACGTATTCTCAGGGTATGTATTGTGTGTAAAACTGTTTAGATTGTTAAAGGAGATATTATTTGAGATGTTTTAGTAATTTATAAGTTGATCTTTATTTTATTTTAAATGAGTAAACCAAGTTGATAAAGCCTGCCATGTTTAAGCAAAATGTGCTAAAAAGGTAGTTTGCATTCAAAATATGGGCCTAATACCCAAGAATACTCAATTCAAGTCTGCAATAATAGTTCAAGAAAGAAAGAATTCATACGTATAAAGCAAGAGTGGATGCTGCAAAACCAACATGACACTTTTTGAAGAAATTCAAAACATTTATGGCATAGAAACCAGAAATATTCTTTAACAGATTTCCTCGGTATACGACAAAATCGTCAAACAGAAGAACAGGCGGATCTTTTTACTACGTTGTAAACACCCAAATGTATTTTCCAAATTAAATTTTAATGTGTCCCATATATGTTTTACAGGTACGTACCTTGAGAATGAGTTTATTGATATTATAAATTTAAAATACTAAATTTAACAATCACGGAAACAACAAAATTGATAAATAAACTAAAAAGCTCATAACTAATAACACTAATAAATGGAAGAACGTATTACTAGGAGAAGCAGTAAATAATTTCTTCAGATATGAACATATAAAGGTAGAGGCTACATTTAACCGCATAAAACATAAAAATATTAATAAATACATTAAATTAATTGAGTTAACGCAAAAAAACGATGCAAAACTTGACACTACTAACTGGCTAGAGATGTCGTAGAGGCTAGCTCGAGAATCAGTAAACTATGATAAATCTCCTGAGGAAATAGATATTTTTCGCTCAAAGGTTGGTAATATTATAACAAATCACAAAATTAAAATAAGACACAAAGAAAATAAATCAAAATAAATTACAAGCCAAATTATCAAAACATCCTTTTATTTTATTTACCTTTTATCCTTTTAAGGATGGTTTTCTAAATCTGTAGTTCATTAAATGTAACTATGTTGGGGCCAGTGCCATATTGTCCGATACAAAAGCTCTCCAAACATCAGAGCCCTGTACTTTCAAAGTCGTTAAAATGTTGTTTAATATTCTCCCTTATTTTGGCACTCCATGGATATTGCCTTTATAAAAACTTGCTATTTGGTCTTCAAAGGAATCGGACATAAGCTGTACTGATCTATTTTTGTTTTTCAGAGAAATTACTTAAAGCTGAATGATGAATTGCAGATTGGTTTTATTCATTTCGATCAGCAAATTATATGATTTTTCGCTTTTATTCCTGTGTCTTTGTTGGGTTTGTTGGGAATTAGCCTCACTTTTGTACGCATACGAATTTATCGCTTCTATATACGTTTTCACTCTAGAAGAAGCTAGCATTGCACTTTCACAGAGCAGTGCTTCAACTACTTTTTTTTGCAATATTTGCACCTAATTTCAGTCTTTGTTAAATCATCAGTATTTCCAATTGTATCAATGCCTACTAACCCAAACCAGACCTTTGTATAGTCATCTAAGACCTAAGTGGTAATCATTATCATTTATCCCTATAAACTTTCGCGTTCCAGAAGCCGAAATATGACGAAGCCCTCCTGCGAGTCCCGCTGTGGGCCCCCTTCCGAGCGGATCGCATCGATTTGCGCCTCGGGCTGCGGCCCAGTGTCGATGAGACGTGCCTTGTCGGGAACAAATTTGAATAATCAATCAACATGTGTACCTACTTCATAGAAGACATTTCATATACTATGCGACGGGACTTCATTATTATCTTAATATTAATAGTATGTTACTATAATATGTTTAAATAGAGATAAAGCGCACGGCGCGGCGTCAAGGCTCATCAAGGACCCAATAAACAAAAATCCACACTCTAAACACAGGCTTTCAGCCATTTGAGTCGGGCTAACCTTTCATTATTTCCTCAGTGTATGTGTTTAACATTTTCTCCAAATTTGTGGGAGTTGTCCGCCAAAATTATAAATAACGGGTTTCTCGGAGGCATCATTAGATCATTCGTGGAATATTTAGAGACTGCGAATCTTTAGATTTTCTCACACATGCTGCGATAAATACCGACATTAAAATTATTATGATTTTAAAACTTTTCGTATGCAATCGGATGCAACTTCGAATATTATATGTGGAACGAAAAACCTATTTTCCCATATTACTTTAGTATCGTAGGTATATTAAACATTCCGTGTTATAGCTCGGCTACTATCCCTCTTTGTCATCGCATTTGCATGCATTTAAAACTGTGTTTAAGCTTCAAATAACAAAGCATAAGTATCACTTTCCGCTTCACCTGCTTTGTTTCCAACCTGCAAAGGTCACTCCGCCCACCAGATCTGACCCGCAGTGATTAAGGGGTCAGTTCAAGGGTCGGTCGGCATCTTTAACACGCTCTGTAATCTCGAGCTTTATTGTCTTGTATTCCTAATGTTACGGCTTGCTTTTGTATTGTAGTTCTTTTAAGGTTTTTAGCTTGTGAGATGTATGAATAAATAATATAGTAGAAAATGTTAATAAATAACTACATCTACTGTAAATGGAGCATTAGCCCTAATTGGGTCCATGAGCTAAAAGCTTAATCTATGCATTTTGCTGTGTCTAAAATCACATTCTAATAAAAAGAAGGAGAATAAAAGTTGCCTTAACTGTCATCAACCTTTATCTACTACGTCATAGTATCTGCATTTCCAATCCGTTTTTGTTGTTTTGTTCCCGAGGCCTTTTGAACTAATTGAGTTAAAAATTGTTGATTAAATTGGGCTGGCCCGTACAACCCAAATGCACAACAGGTAGCAATCACGTTTGATTAACCTAACTACCAGTTAATTGCGGGCTTGCGCTCCAGAGGGCGTAACAAGTTAGCGATATAAGTGCTAAAGCCTGCACTGATTGACTTTTGTTTGCGATTCATGCAGACGTTTGACATCCGCTCAAATTGACGGCTGTCAGTATAGAATCAATTCATTTTATTTAATGGAGAATGGATACCAATCAGTCACTACTAATCGTACGGTAATGGGTACATATTAGATGTACATTTTTATTTCACATTTCAATAGGTAACCCGAACAGTACTTGACTCCTTGGATTATTAATTCTGTTAGTTGGCCAGCACGATCCCCTGACTCGTTCTCCCTTTAACTTTTGTCTTGTAACTAATATCTCCCAAATAAGAAGAGTTAAAAAAGGAGATTCTAGCAATTTCATATATCAAGAAATGTACTTTGCTGCGTAATTATAGTTTTACTATCCATTGTAGAAGCGGCCTTAGAGGGCTGAACTATAAAATCTTATATATAAGCCCACATCGAATTCAAGCTATACTAAAGATTCGAAAAAGAAGAAATTGTTTACCACACACCCAAATCCTTTGTTAATCCGTTTCTTAATGGCGAGGGAGCGATTTATGTAAAAAATCACAACTAAAAAATCGAAATTCCTGGACACTTTATGTGACGTGGGAGAAACTGAATGGCCCTCACGTTCTCCCGCCCTCACTTCCATTAATTTATTTTTCATATTATATCACAACCTCGTTTTTATTAATTTTTCTTTATCGTTTTTCGCCTTTTTTAGAATTTTTTCATTTTATTTACTAGCTTTTAGTTCACTTTAATCAAATTTATAATTCCTACTTTCCCCAGATTTAGTTATTCCAGATTTTGGTCTTTCTAGAATTTTTATGTTATATCTTCTTTTTCTTCAGATCCTCTATTTTTTACATTTTTAATAATAATTGTTGCAATTTATAAAATACACCAAATCATCATATCTAAATTTTTTCTAATTTTATTTACATTAATCCTTTTCCGTGTTTTTTATTTTTATTTTCTCTATTTATATAACCTTTTTTGCATTTTTATATCAAAATATAACCTTGATTTTAATAAGTTGCATTTTCCATTTTTCCCATTTATAGATTTTTTAAATCTTAATTTCTAGTTTTCTTGCTCATTCATATTATATCCACCATTTTCATTTTTCCCAAATTCATTTGTTTAATTGCTCAATATTTTTCAGTTCAACTCTAATATTTTTCATACATCAAATCATTATATCTACATTTTTCCCAATTTTATTCTTATTAATATTTTTTCGTCTTTTTTACATTATATATAATTTATTTTCCTTTCTTTTTCATTTATTTTATATTCACCATTTTGTTATTTTAAATCTTTCGAGCATATAATATTTTTGATATTAAATCATAACCTTGATTTTATTAATTTTAATTTTTAATTTTTCGCCTTTTTCAAAGTTTTACATATTATTTTTCAATTTTCTAGTTCATTTATGTTCAATTCACCATTTCTACTTA
>JAEQML010056950.1:0-33040 GCA_016904865.1 Pissodes strobi
TAATATACTCGTTTCTGCTTGATTATTGCTAAAACACTTCCTCATTTTACGTGCAACTCCGCAGATCCTATTAACATGAATTTATTCCTACTATTAAAACAACCCACGCTTTTGCTAGAATACCTGGAAATTGAAGATTTAAAGACCATTGTTTTCCCTCTACATGATGTAAAATCGATTTGACGATCGGCAATAAAAGTAATGGCGTTTTTATTTTCATTTTAAATAAGCACTTACGAGGAGAGCTCTAAACTAAACAATATAAGTGACGTTATTTAACGTCATTTATAACGTAAAATAAAATGGAATGAGTTTTTAAAAGTTTTTAGTGACTCGAAACACATTACGTTAAATATTAGTGAACATTAGAATTTGCATGAGAATGTAGATTATGTATGTACATAGTATCTTTTTTAAGTGATACCATAGCTAAGACCTATATGAGGACTGCTTGATTGATTATGTATCCTCAACTCATGTTATCCTAATACATCGAAAGAGGAAAAAACAATTCGTCTTCGTCCCTCGCCGGTAAAAAAGTGAGAGTAGGTAATCCAGATTCTTCAACTGCAACGTGCAACTTCTTGCTATACTACCACCGGACATTGTTCGGCGATATTACCTTCTACAGGGCGTCGTAACGAATATCTACTGTTTTATTTCAGAATTATTTGTGTCTCGTTATTACCAGATTTTAATACATTTTTATTCTAATAATTATATTCCTTATATGACATTTATTGTAAAAGCCGTTCTAACACGTTATAATTTATTTTGGTGGTTCTACTGTTAGCTAGATGTAGTTGTACTTTATAATACGTGCAGTAGCTTTAAAGACTGGGATGCAGAACTGGTTGGAACCCGACAGTTTATTTCTGGCATACCGCTGACAACAAATTTTGCAAGAGAGAACTGTAGGATTTAGTCATTACCAGGTACTTTCACGACGACCGTTCTCAGATTATATGTATACAATGTATATTTCCTACAGTTTATCGCCGCCACACAACATAAAAAACTAAAGTGATTTAATTTGTTTTTCATTCGCAAACTATTTAGAAGCTCTCACCAAAATTAACACCAGCTGTTTCAAATCACTACTGTATTTTTAATTCAATTTAACAAGCTTTCTTATATGATTATTATTTTTTTTTAATTTATGCCCCATTAGATATTCCAGGAAGCTAGGCCAGAGGAATGAAAAAGAAGCGGAGTTTTTTTATGATTGCAATAATAATTATTTTCATTAGTGCCAAAATGTATAACGGAGGACTTCGTTAATAGTTTTGTCGGGGAGTGGTTTTAGAATATATGATACAACCGATTTTTTTTAAAATGTGCTTTCGAGGTCATTTATTGATTTGCTTTCTCACAAAATACTCTCCGAAATATTCTCAAAGTTGAACGCGAGACGTAAAAAATAAATCTATAATAGTTTAATCTAGAGGAACTGGATAAATTCTAAAAGATATAACAAAATAAAAATATCTTTTTAACTATTAATTTACTTTTTGAGTTACATTGACTCTCAAAGTTGGCGCCCTCGGTAAGGCTTGAAGTGCTAAGTTTGAAAACATAATAAAATGTAACAAATATGTTTACGAATTTAGAATAAATAACCGATGATTTAAGGCATTTACTACGCAAAAGGTCTGTTTTGTTGGTTCTCGCATTGTCTTGGAATATGGAGTCATTTTTATCAGGGACGCTTTTAAATGCATAAGGCGGTAAAATCAAAATTCCTACAGCAAAATATTTGCGAAAATATCATTCCCTTTATTAAATGAGGCATCGTATTATATTATATTATGCATTATTTTACATAATTTTTTTGACACTTACTTCCGACATATTCGGTTATCGCTTAGGTAAAGCTAAATAATTTCGGAGGTTTCAGATAATTATAGAAACATTTTCCATAACAGTTTGCAATAATTAACGTTTAAACATTTTTATATGGAGAACAGATGGAGCCACATAAACATAAACAATGCTTTTAACCTACCTTCTCCAAAAAAGTGTTGTTCCATAACTTTTCAAACCAGTCTAAATTATAAAAATAAAGTCTAAACTAAACTCTTCTTTGGCTTATAGCGGAAAGGCCTGACTAATCACATCGTTTATGTAGTGTAATTTCTTACATAAGTGCCCTATGGAGCTACACGAAAATCAACCGGCTTACAACTAACCTACACAGTAAGTGCGTTTACCATTCGCGACGGTTGCCTAGCGACGTACGAGACGCCGGATGGATGTGACGATAACGTCACAACGTTTCCGGCTTATTGTGGCGTCGCGATGGGCATACGTATGCGTCGAAAGACAAAAACTATCAACCAAGGGAGTTAAAGAAGGATAGACCATACATGTGACAGTAGAGTGCCTGTATTATCTTCCGAAGTTTTAGACTGATAAATGGTTCAGTTGATGACGCAAAGGGGTCGGTAATCGGATAGTGACTCTCAGTTTAAACGCGGTAGTTTCAACAATAAACATTTCTAACAAAATGCAAACAAATATCGTGAGGGGAAATTATGGATTTATTTCCAAGAATCAAATCTCTCTGGAAAATATGCAAGAAAGATATACACCCGGCAATTGCCGACTTGCCAAAATAAATGATTCACCGGTAGCTAAAATCAAGAAACGTTTATCAAAAACCGCAATATTCCCATATATGTTATTAATCGAAATTTCCTAAAACCAAGTTATGCTTATCGCGTTGAAGAAGCTTTTTAAAGCTTGACCTGAAAACTACTTTTTTAATGATAAATTGTGGACCACTCCCCATTAATCTTTAAAGTTTATGAAGCCGTCGTAAACTAAAAATGATAGGTCATTATGGAAGTCGGGGACGGATTAAATAACTAGCTCGTCCTTGTGTATAAACTTTAATTTTTTATTGGTATAGCCGCACTATCGACTTTATGTTTTTACATTTTTTATAACTCAGATTAGTTATTTTAAACGTAATATTTAATTTAGATTTTTGAATTGAAAATTTCTTTAGGACCATTGGTTGTGATTTGAGACTCTATGAAACGGAAGCGAGGAAACGCCTGATAAAACGGAAACGGGGAAATGGAAAAAGTGACACCAATTTCAAAACTTTATAGCGCCATTAGCCGGCTGATAATATGAATGATTTGAGACTCGATGAAACGAATGAAACAGAAACGAGGAAACGAAAAAAACGACATCAATAAAAAGATATAGATCTATAGGATGTAGCCTGCGAAGGAATGAGATAGAACATAGTATACATTTGTTACATGTTTGCCAAGAGTAAAAGGTAAAAAGTAGTTGTCGTCCGATCACTGAAGTTAAGCAACGTTGGGCTTGGATGGCTGAACGTTGGTTTAGTTTTATGAAGCAATGAAGAGTTTCTGCGCTAGGATCCTTGTGAAACATCGTTGAATAATAATACTAGGGATAATTAGTACACTGCTTTTAGATGTTACAAAATAATTTAATGAGATATTAGAGATGTTACAAATTAAACCAATTCGCTACGAATATTTTACCAAAATTCATTAAAGTCAATACTAAGTATGCAATTAAAAAATCCTTTGATTTCATTGATAAAGTCAAAAACTTACAAATTCCAAATAATGCAATATTGGTTTCCTTTGATGTGAAGAGTCTGTTTAGCTCCATACCGTTAAACGAACTTTCACGTATTATTAACGGACTAATAGATAACTCTGATAATTTAGTAAAAGAAAAAAGCGATCTCAAATCTATAATTCGTACATGTATAGATCAAAATTATTTCCAGTATAATTACGAATTATTCAAACAAATTAATGGTTTACCAATTGGCTCTCCAATTTTACCTTTATTTGCCGAGATTTTTATGGCTGATTTTGAACAGCATTTATTCAACACCAACAATTCATTAATCAGAAATATATTTTTTTGGGGTAGATATGTGGATGACATATTTTGTATCTTTACAGGAACCAACAGAAACTTAGATACCTTTTTAACATTTTTAAATTCCCTAAACAATAGAATTCAATTTACAATGGAAAATGAATCTAACAACAATTTAAACTTTTTGGACATAAAGATTACAAAGACAAGAGATTTGCTTAAATTTGATATATGTATATAGGAAACCAACAACAACGGATGCACTAATTCACAAAGACTCTAACCAATCTTCGCAAGTAAAACTTTCTGCTTTTCATAGTCTCATCCATAGACTTTTCAGCTTTCCCCTAGACTCGGCGAGTTTCCAAAAAGAAGTATCCATTATCAAACAGATTGCAATTAATAACGGTTATAAGATCGCTTTGATTGACAAATTATTAAAGAAGAAACAGAAAAACATTTTAACTAAACAGTTTTATAACCCTACATTAAAATTAGATAAGGAGCCGTTTAAATTTATCAATTATATTCCGAAAATTACAGATAAAGTTTCAAAAAAATTAAATAAATTTGGCTGTTAAACAATTCAGGTTAATAAGAATAATTTAGGGAGAAAACTAATAAACAATAAAGACAAAATTGACAAACAATCTAAATCTGGTGTTTACAAAATAAATTGCATGAACTGTGAAGCTGTATACGTAGGACAAACTGGTCGAAATTTAAATATTAGGATTAAAGAACACAAAAAATCGATTTTACATAATATTAAATACTCTGGCTTAGCAAAGCATTGTATAGAAAATAACCATTTTATAGATACGAATAATGTTAAACTTTTACACACCGAAACAAAGAGCAAAAGGCTGAACCTTTTGGAGTACCTAGAAATCCAAAAGTCACAAAAAAGAGACGTTTTAAATACGAACGACCAACTGACCTGCTCTTTAAACACCTGCATAATTGACAGTGCAATAAAAACAAAATACCGACAGGCGGTTCAGTAGGGTATAACAATTTAGATTTTAGTATTCAACTACTCTTGATAAAGGCCTCAGCAAGCCGAAACATAAGTAGAGAAAAATATCTCATTAAATTATTTTGAAACATCTAAAGGCAGTGAACTAATTATCCCTAGTATTATTAGTAGTTATGGAGGCTTCACTTCAATCGCGTATAGCTGTAAATTCAACTGCCTATTGAAATCTGAACAGGGTATATTTTTATTGGAGCTTGACCCTAGGCCCTAGCAATTTTTCCGACTCCAACATCACTTCTGATTCTGATCAGCAATTATTGAAGTATATCCTCAGGCAGTAACGGACTGACACACACCTGTCTAACAAAAGACGGTCCTGATTCTTATTCAAGGGGGATTTAAAAATATGCGCAAGTTGGACCTCCCCCCAAACATTAGTGCACCACTAATTCACCTGCATGTTGAAACATGTTTGAACACTGTATGTAAAGTTGAACAGCGTGTGACATTAATCATTTTCTTAAGAATGTAAAGTCTAAAGAGTGATTTTTCTCAATTTCTCATTTTGATAGGTGGTCATTGGAAAAATTGTGTAAATGCTTCTCGTATAAAAGTACTTTTTGAATCCCAAAAGATTTCCGAAATCGGCTAACGCCTAATGCTAAAAACCTTCTTGTATGAAACGAAGTACTTTCCAGCACTTTGTGATATAGTATATTACAGTCGGAAGTGCACGGACAAAGGACTCCAGATAGCCATTCATGTAAGTTCGACCAGGCTTATAGATAAAGTTCCATCTAAATTGTATTTTTTTCGGTAAAAGCTTCGCTTATTTTTAGTGAGGTTATATAGAGAACTCTGATGAGGGCCACTATGCGAAGCTTACCAAATTGGAAACAAATTGAATTACACGAAAAAATATGAAAAATTCAAAACACTTACTTTTTGGTAGTGAAGTTTTTGTTGCCCATTTATTTAGAAGTATTTTATTTATTTGAATGTGCATAGATTAGTTCGTCAATTAACCCTGATATACCTGTATTATTATTTTTTTTTAATTTGGGATTTTCTTAGGTTATTCTCTTTAAAATTACTTTACTTAGGTAAATAAATAACAATTTTAATGATTTGCAGGTTTATAGTATTTTATTTATGGTGTCCTTTTAAAAGGACAATAGGAATATCTGCGTATGATCTTACTATATAAAAAAGAACGAACATAATTTTTAGCTAAGATAATTTTAAAAGTATTCTTAATTAGTGTGGTAGGCAATAAAACAGTGAATATGTAATGCAACTTGGCACTTAACGCATATTGTTTTCACTTTTATATGGCACACTCTGCACCGAGCTTGTTTGTCCTGTTGACCTACAAAGTGATCCAGTCCGTCAAAGCGAGAATCTATATTTTCAATGCTATTTTTCTGGTTTTAGCTCTTGCTAGAATAGAATTTACAATTCTGCTTCTGCATGTTAGATTGTCTAATTTGCCACCCTGTTTTCTACGAAGATGCCACGCATTTTGTTCCATGATGTCAAGACCAAAGGCAAGAAGACAAAAGCACCATTTTTTCCGCTTATTCTTGTTCTGTACAGACTAACATTCCGGTCGCAATGGTCGACTCCATCCATGTGTTTATTATATTTGTAAATATTTTGCGGCTACTTGACATTAATTTTTTTCTTCTCTTGTCGGCTGTACCTTCCAACATTTTGTAGTGGTTTACGGAGATGGCTTTTGAACCAATAGACACAACATTGGTATCATACCATTTCGTGACAATTATATTCTTATCTTAAACTGACTTATACTCATAATAACCCCGCTCTTTCGGTTTCATTTCATTTTTGTTGCTTAATGGACAATTTGCGCTTCGATCCTCCCGGATAGTTCCTGTGCCACGTGTACCTTTTTGTGAGAGAGCTTCAATTAGTGGTATCATAGTAAAAAGTGGTCAGAATATAAATGAGGCAACAGAAGTTATTACGTCAGCATATTCCAAAAGTATTGATGGACCCAAACTAAAATCTTTATACACACTTTTTCCTAGTGACTTGGAACCTTGATAAGGCTCTTTCCAAATTATATAGCCGTCGCTTATACAGTCCATCCACATTTTGTATCCGAATCTAACAGGTCTATTTAGGATACACTGTTTGCATCCACGCTTCATAAAATAGGGAACCATGCATTCATCTATACTGTGGTTTTCAGTTGGATTTGAGAATTCTAAAAGTTTCTTGTTTATGGCATTGAAGAATGGTCGAATTTTGGCGAATTATCTGATTTATCTACAATCACACACTGGCCATTGTACCTCATTCAATTTTATGTCATCGTCAGCCCAATCATATCTTCGTGGCTTTTTAGAACTTAACTAAATAATGGACAAAGAGATATCGTCAAAGTGACCAGCAATTTCAGCTTCAGCCATGAGTTGAGTGCCTGGTAGATGGCACGGCAACGGACAACAACTCTTCATCGCTGGATTCTCGTAACATCGTCACAGGCATTTGTCGGTGGCATCATAGTAATATCCACTGGCGTGTTATCACTATCATCATCCTCCTCGAAACTGGCCAATAATTCATGTAGAGTCAGTCTCCTGCAATAAAAACACATTTCATAAAATACACCCATCTTCCTATTGTCCTTTCCTTTTGCAAGGACACCGCCATTTAAAAAGCCAGTAACGGCTCCAATATTATTTTTATTATAATATTATAATTTGGGCATCTAACTAGAAGTATAAGAAGGTAAATCTTCTGCAAATAAAGCGTAAAAACATATTATCACAATTTTAAAACTCACCCAACTAATCTAAGATCCACCGGAGCGTCCATGTTTATGTTTATCAATATTTGCTGCATGCGTACACTCTAACAATCAGTTGTAAACTAAACGTGTCAATATTATTGCATTCTATACTCTTCGAACGTGATTTCAATCTGGTGCCATCTCAACTCGGTAGTTAGCACAAACTTGGCCGCGAATTTTTAAATGTTATGCATATGTACTTTTAAAAGGACAACAGACATTTCTGGGTTAATATCCTAACTAATATTACAAATGCGAATGTGAGTTTCTTTGTTTGTTACGTTTTCACGCGTAAACAGGATATTTAGCCCGCGGTTTCGGTCGCGTTGATTTTTGCGGTTAGTTTTAATCCCATTTTTCACGCGTAAACTACTCAACCGATCATTGTGAAATTTTGTACAGATATTTTCAAGAGTATAAAAGGTCATAGGACACTTTTAGTTTTTACCTCCGACATTGCTCGCGTTGATTTTTACAGTTAGTTTTAATCCTATTTTCCACGCGTAAACTAGGTACTCAACCGATCATCATGAATTTTTTTTACAGATATTTTCAAGAGTATAGTACAGGACATAGGACACTTTTAATTTTTACCCGCGGCTTCGCTCGCGTTGATTTTTTACAGTTAGTTTTAATCCTATTGTCCACGCGTAAAATACTCAACCGATCATCATGAAATTTTGTACAGATATTTTCAAGAGTAAAGGACATAGCACAGCATTTACCCACGGCTTCGCTAGCGTTGATGTACTTAAATAACTGTCAAAGGTCATTAAAAACTAAGATATCGTAAAATTTTGTACAGATATTTTCAAGAGTATATTATTGTGGACAATGTATAATGTGATGGTAAGTGTCCAATCTTCGGCGTTTGAAAGTATTGTTCGTGTTAAAGTGCCGAAAAATTTGTATAGTTTTCGTAATTGTTGCCGCAAGTGTTTAAAACTGTTAAAAAGTGACAGAGGTGTAGTTGTAGCATTGGTAAGCACTCTTAATTATAACCCAAACTAATATTATAAATGCAAATGTGAGTTTGTTTGTTTGTTGCGCTTTCACGCGTAAGCTACTCGATCGATCCTCATAAAATTTTGTACAGATATTTACAGATTACAGTACAGTAAAGGACAAAAGACACTTTTTATATATACAAAAATGTTTCAGAAGGGCAAAAGATTGTTGCTGGCATATATGATCGTCCGACGAAGAGTTTAAGAAATTTGACTCCATATATGAGTGACATAGGCCAATATATCTCCTGTCGGTCTCTCTTTGCGAAAGCCATATTGATTATCCCTGATTTTTCTGTTGCTCTCGAGGTACTTGAGTAGTTGCTGATTGACTACATGTTCTATGACTTTGGAGATTATGGCAAGCAAGGCAATTGGGCGATAGTTTGAGGGCGTGGTTTTCTTGCTTTTTCTTTGAACAGGTTGCACTCGAACGACTTTCCAAGAAAATGGGTAAAACCCTTTTTGACAAGACAGAGAAAAAAGTCTGGAAAAAGCGGGTGTTAGTTCGTTGGAGCAGTTCTTTAGCACGATGGCAGGTATTTCGTTCGCAACCAAAGGGAAAAAAACAAGTAGGATCTTGAGAGCGGCTAGTCATTGACAGTAGAAATATGCATAAATGCAGACAGTTCCTACATGTTTCCACCGTTTTCTGCGAAACTTATGGAAGCAGAACTGCTAGAAATTTCTCCTCCAGGTTCAGTGATTCTGTTTAGGTGCCAACTACTTTAATTATAAAGTGGTTCTAGAAGTTCACAGGCTGGTCCAGAGATTCAAATCAAAATCATGTATTGTTATTTTTAGATGGTAATTTTACACACAAAAAAAATCTAGAGCTAATCGAAGTGGCAAGTGAAAACCGCGTTATTCTCCTAGGTTTTCCTATATACTGTACACATAAGCTGCAACGTTTAAGCATGCGTTTTATGAGTTTATTAAGTTGATGAAACAAAAAAAATGGTTGCTGAAAAATCCATGTCGCGTGATCACTCATTCATTATCAAGTGGCTGGCCCTTTTGGAAAGGCGTTTTATTCGAGTTACAACTAACCCTAACATTTTAGCGATGCTTCATTCGAAGCAGCTGAAACCACAAGTATTAGGGAATCATGAAATGTTGATCATCCAGAATGTCTACTTGACACACCACCATTACCACAAAATATACAATCCGCTTTATCAACGACAGTATTTGCCAGAGTTTTAAAACCTGACCTTCGAACGTACGAATCAAACTATGACTTCTTCCCAATGTTCACCATTCCAATAAAGCTATAATAACTGTCCATTGTTTTCCCACGGCTATCTTTTCGTATTCTGAGCCTGAAAGCTAAGAAGTCCTCATAAAACCGCTATATTAATAGAGCAGCCGTACGAAAAAGAGCTTTTAGCACCTACAACCTTAAAAGTTGAACCTAAAAAGGAAATATTTTAAAAATAGTAAAACGAGAAGGCAGAAAGATGAAGAGAAAAACTTCAAGAAAAACTCAGGAATAAAGATGATGATTCTGATAGCGAGGGTTTAGTGTTTTTATGTGTCTACTCATATCTGCAGTCATCTAACGGCTGGGTAGCTTGTGAGATGTGCTGGAGGTGGGCTAGGTGAGGATTGCCAAAATATTTGTGAATTTAGCAAAGAATTAATTACGTTTCCAATGCATGGGCATTTTGCTGCGATATTCTGCCCATTTTACTTAGTTTTACTTGCTCAAACTTGTTTTTCTATTTTTTTTACGTTTATCTAGATTTAATTTGATAATTTGTATTTGTAGTAAAACCTAACAAATGGATAACTGAATATTTTGCTAGGTAAGAAATAACAACAGAAAGGGACTATCATGCCCTCTAAAGAGAACAAATGATATTTATTTTCGAGTATAATAATGTAAATTTCGAAAGCAATACAATATGCCCAAGTAATCAACAAATTTAATAGAAAATTATTTTTAAACAATTTTCACCGAAATAAGGCTGCTCTTTAAGATGTGAGTGGGTGAAATCACGGTTAAACCGGAGCTGCAACGAGACAAAAGACCTTTAAAAGGAGGCCCGTTTCAGTTCCAATGCCAGACCTATTTATGTTTCCTGGCTTTTCTTAATTACAACGCCATTGTATCTCAGAGCGGCGTATACGGCACAATGCAATGGCTTTGATAAGACAATACTTATCACTAACGGTGTTAAAAACTTCCTAGCTGTACTGAGTAGAGGTATTGTTACCATGTCATGGCCAGTTTTCCTGCAACGATACTTTAGAATGTGTAAATTCAGTTTAAAATTGTTTTATTGCAATTCTGGAGAGCACCAAACTATCGGTTATCAGTCATCATTAAGATTAGATTTTTAAGGTTTAATAGACAAGATAAATTGGAATTTTTAATGCGGAGAAATTAAAGTTAGCTCTCGCTATCCCATGGTTATGCAGCATCTTTCATTCCAATAACCCTGAATTTAAAAAATTGTGAATAATGAATTTCAGTTTGAAATCCCGATCACCTCTTGCCTAGGTCAGGAACCCACTAATAATTAATCATTTTTCCTATGGCCACTTATGAAAATATAAAAAAGCACAGTTAACTAAGTTAACTTGGCTAGAAAGTACGTTTGAGTAACAAAAGGTAAAGTTAGCACTTTACGCACGTCAGCCGAAAAATACTTTTCAACATACGTGGTGAAAAGTATTTTTCTACTACCGTGCGTAAAGTACTAACTTTACCTTTTGTTACTCATGCAATTGTCACACTTGCCTGGATAAATATTCACAATCGCAAAAGAGGGTAACATTACTCACTTGTTGCATACATAAATATTTGACACAACTCTATTTGATAGAAATGTGAAAAAAGTATCTACCGGATAAAAAGTATCGGATACTTTTCTCAGTAGAAAATTTCGGATACTTTATTCATAACAGGGCCAGTTGTTCATATTCGATAGTGCCATCTGGCGACTAGTTATACAAATAAAATATAAACGTGTATTCAAAACCTGAATTTTTTTATGTAAATAATTAAGTAACCAATTCTTGAATTCGAGGTTATCATAACCAAAACAAACTATTACATTAAGTAAGCAATACTAACAAAATTTAAAAATTACGATGTCTCATTGGTCTATCATATTGAGGGAAATAATCGATAAAGCTATAATGTTGTTTGTTTTTTTCTCTAGTATTTATAAAAACTGTTATTCTTTATTAAAATAAAGGCAAATTTGAAAATAATAGAAATACTTAATTTAAAACTCAAAAATCTACATATATTATTTGTAATATTTTTAGCTTGAAATCCAAACAAATAAATATCAAGCAGATGTGCTGAGGAGAGTGTCGGACTGGGCCGCCGGAAAATAATTTGGGGCCTTTTCAATTTTCAGTTAATGATCTGTTTGTTTCTCGTCAAAGTCATGAAGAATTATAGGAAACTTTTGTTTTTAAACCATACAGGCAGATTCGTCAGAATTTCGTTTTATACGCCAACTATATCTAATGACAAATACGTTCCAAGTAATTAATAACAATAACAGCTGAATAAGCTTTATGGAGCGAGTGAAACAAGGAATACAACAACACTAAAATGTCAATGGGGCCCCAAGTGCAGTGCTTCGGGGTAATAAGTAAGGTAATTACCCCTCCCCCCCCCCCAGCCAGAAAAGAAAAATTGTGGAAAATTTGGGGCACAAGAAGTGAAACATACTAAGTTTTTGCAGTTATTTAGTTTCCCTTCAGATTAGAAGCAACTTAGAAGGAATAAATTTAAAACACAAGTTTAAAATTAAGTTAAGAAAATCTGCAATTAATGATGGGTGGGTCAGAAGGAGCTGTCTTCGAATCTTGCAAATTAGGTCACAGCTAAGGAGATATATATGAAGTATGACAATTGAGTCTCGAGCGATTACGTTGGATATTTCGAAGGCATTCGCACTGACGGATTGCTCAACAAACCGCCGTCCTTCGGACTGCCAGCCTCTCTCTGCAGCTGGCTTGCCAGTTTCCCCAGGAACCGATCTCTGTGCGTTGCAGTTGATGGACACATTCACTAATGATTCATTAATGACCTGCTGGCGGAAGCGAATAATCTTGTTAACAGTTTTGCAGAAGACAGAACCCTTGTGACTTATCACCGCAGACAGGAGCAGATTACAGCAATTAATCAAGACCTGGAGAAAGTTCAAACTTGGGGCGACAGAAATTTGGTCCAGATCAATGCAGCAAAGACCCAAGCAGCCACGTTTAGCAAGAGGGCCAATACGGCGGGCCGTGGCATCAGTATGGCAGGATCGACCATTCCTCCAGCCTCGTCAATCAGACTACTAGGTGTCTGGATTAACAGCAATATGCCCTGGCATGACCACGTTGCTAACATCGCAAAATCAGTCTCACAGAAGCTTGGTGCGCTATTTCGCAACAAAAGCCGTATACATCGCAGCAGTTGCTCTTGCTCTGCAAAGCGCAAATAAGACCGTGCTTAGTGAGCAATATTGCTCACACATCTGGGGTGCCGCACCAAAGCACTCCCTAAAGCTCCTGAATTCCATTTAAAAGAGGGCTGTGCGTCTCGTCGGCGACCCGGATTTTACCCGGAATCTGGATGTTCTGGAACACCGCAGATATGTGGCCGAGATGTCCCTGTTTTACAGATACTTGCACAGCAGATGTTCTCAGGATTTGGTCCGCCTCATCCCGCCCATGACATCGCCTGTCAGACGGTCACGACAGGCGGCGAGAGCGCACCAGTTCGTCGTACAACTGGAAACACCTAGAACGTAGCTTTACAAGAACTCCTTTGTCTGGCGCACTGCAGCACTGTGGAACTCACTCCCAGGACATCTGTTTCCCTCTAATTACAACCTGCAACTATTCAAGAACCGTGCCAATCAACATCTTCGCACACACACGCTATCCTATGGCGCTCGTCGAGCGCCATAGGATATCCCTTTAGTGTGTGTGCCAATGCCATAAAAATATTTCTCATTGAAGATATCCCAGCTACTGAGAAAATTCCATTATGGGATTTATGGCTCTGCACAATGTCGGCAAGGTTTCAAAATCTACTCATTTGGGATTTACACGCCACATGACCGGAAAAGTTTTCAATATCTGCCAATTCAGAATGTCTTAATTTAAAAAACATATTTTTGTTGGTGCACTTAATTGCTTTTAAGTCAACTACTTTAAGTAGAAGACCACAATTTGTGGAATATAATGGATACCTTTCAGAGGAATATCTTGCATCTAGTGATGCCCCACATGGTAGCAATTTGGCTCCTCTAATTTGCTTGCTAAAGCTTTGTTTATAAATGACATTATCCTTAAATAGTGATTGTCTACTGTTTGCAGATGATATGAAGGTTTTTAAAGTTTATTACCTGTGAGAGTGACTGCTTGCTCTTACAGCAAGATTTAACTATCATATCCAAGTGGTGTGAGAATAATAAACTCGATCTCAATATCTCCAAATGTAAGAAAATGACAATTTCAATTTAATCACAAGAGCTAACTCATAATTACATGCTTGGTGGCTCTATCCTCCCGGACTGTACATCTGTCAAGGATCTTGGTGTCAATTGACAAGAAATTGATGTTTAATGAACACATAGATTATGTCACAAAATCTGCATTGAAGACTTTGGGGTTTTTAATTAGACAAGCTTCATATTTTAAAGATCCTTCCAGTTTACTGACGCTATTAAAATCTAAGGTTCATTACTGCTCATTGGTCTGGTTTCCTATTTATCAAGTCCATATTGATAGATTGGAATATGTGCAGCGTCGCTTTCTAAGATACATATACTTTAAAGTGGATGGAGTCTACCCGCAAAGGGGTATACCTCAAAATTTACTGCTTGAGAGATTTCACCTTCTCTCTCTACTGGACTGTACTATACGTACTAGCCAAATATTTCTTCATAAATTAACTGGCAATGATGTTCATTCCTCTGAGCTGCATGGTCAGGTGAACTTCTGTGTCCCTTCATTTAACACTCGCAGGCCTGGTCAATTTTAACTTGAAACTACCAACACAAATATATATAAGAAAGCGCCTATTTATCGTTCCTGCAATTGGTTTAACAAAATAAATGCAGTCACTAATTTGAATTTATCCATGCCGATTAAGACCTTTAAGCCTAATATATGTAATGTTATTCCTGCACTGCGTTTAACTCCTGCATGAGTGTTATAAGGTTTGGGGGTGGGTTAGTTTGGGTTAGTTTGGGTTAGTGGGTTTGGATGTTGAATTTTTTTTTATTTATTTATATAATCACTTTTACTTTTAAATTTTTTTTTTGGGTGATATATGTACCAAACATTACTGTAGTTTTTACCTATGTTTTGTTTTGTTGAGTTGGTGCATTGTCTGTCATAGGTGCTTGGAATCTTTAATTATGTTGTTATGTTTTAGTTCCTTTTTGGGATATTTTTCCTGTTGGACAAAGAAATAAAATAAATAAATAAATAAATAAGCTACCGACTCTTTTCCCAGGTCGTATTGATGCATTAAAATGTATATTACCCTCGACGTTCTTAAAAAAAATCATGTAATAAATACAGTACTTTATAGTACTTTATAGGAAGTTTTCAAAAATGCTTTTTGGCATACCAGAACGTAATGAGCATATATGCATTAATTTTGGGCTTTCTAATCATTATGTCTATTGCAGAATGCGCAGCCTGCATCTGACTATGATCCTTTTGCAGGTATTTTTGTATTATGGTTACATCTTTCTCAATTGCCAAATTGAATAGGGCGCTAAGCCATCGCTATACAAATTATAGTTGTTTTTTTATCATTAGGGCTAGTATCAATTTTCTTCTTCGACTATTCTCCCCTCTGTTTCATTCCATACAAAGCATTCACCTTGCTGCCGCTTTAGATCATAAATCGTGAAGTTGTGGACGATTAATTTAGTTTGATAATAAAGGGAGCTTACATTTGAATTCGAACATGGTAACACGGACTGCAAGTCTATAGCAAAAACCTCATTATCGGATTGCCTGATGTCGTTAGTCTTTTCTTGACGTGTTTCGTGTTTCAAAATAAGGTGGCTATGATACTCTTCTTGGGTAATATTTTTGGCCTCAAAAGCTACACGAATATCACATGTATGCTTTTTAGGCTGGTATAAAGACACATTCTGCTGATCAAAAATTGTGGGGAAGGTAGCCTTAGACATGGGTTGTATATATTATTTTCTTCACAAAAATTTTAACAATAAGCGTCATACAGTTGTGATTTTGAATACCAGACTGTTTCTAGGGAGAGCTTTAAAGTGTTTACTCTACAATAGTAGGCTTCGTGTTTGGGCAATCTATCGAAAAATTCGATTATTTCCTTTATTTCGGATCCGCCTGCAGGATGGTTCTGAGCTTGCTATTACTTTTTCTTTGGCCCACTTTTTAATGGCAATTTCCCCAACACAGATAATAGAAAAACATTTTAATTTACTGTTGTTGCCCCTGTTCAAAAACAATTTGAACATGTTTTCAAATCTAGCGATTTAATTCGTATTATATTAATATTCCACGCCACTGTGTATCGCATTCAAAGAATACCGCTTAAAAACGGCGACACCCCTAGCGCCATCTCTTGTCACAAGTCACAACGTTTATCCACTGCATCAGTTTAGCTAGATAGCTAAAAGCAGAACGGCTTCGAACAATGCAATCCACGTATTTCGAAACACAAGCTAGGGTCAGCTACAAGCCGAAACGCATCCGACCAATCACAGTGCTTCCTTCAACGACTACCTTATAGCCAACTAACCCAATCTAAAATTCCTATCTATAATTTTAGGGGTCACTAAAATTCCGATCTATAATAATCGAATTTTATAAAAACTAGTCAGCAGATTTCGACCAGGTTTGTGGTAAAATTCATAATTTTAATTTAGACAACTGGTTATGTTAAGTTTTTGTACAACTTCTCTATATTTACGTTATTTGCCCTTAAGTGCCCGTAAGTTCAGGCGCCAAGGGAGAAAGAACGTAACGCGTCCTCACCTTCTTGAAAGGACTTGTTCCCCGACTGTCTTCCAAGTAAGTCGCGATAGTCCGCACTCCCCGTGGCACTCGGCCATGGAAATTGTTCCCTGATTCTCTCACAAGTAAGGCGCTTTAGTAAACGTTCCCTGTGGCACTCGGCAATGTAAAAAAACTCACTATTTCACAGTCACTCTCTCAAAAGCTGAAAAGTAAACGGCGTTTTTGGCACTCGGCCAATATTCTCTCTGCTTTATTATAAAATAAAGTTTCCCATAAGTGCTATTTCCATTTCTCGGAGTGTAGCCTACCTATGCGACCAGCATAGCGTGTTTTATAATCCATTTTGTTGCGTGTATTAAAACCGCATTTCTACAAAAGTATCCCTGTCATGCTCTCTTCTTAAATTGAATTTTTCTCTTACACACTCATATAGTCTGAAGTTTTCTAGAACAATAACTCTGCAAGCTAAAATAAACTCTCGACGCCATTGCGCTACCAACAGAAGTTATTTACGCCTAGTACTGCATATTCTCAATTCACTCCAACTTGAGCCATTCTTATTTGTAAGAAGTTGAGGTGCACTGTAAATAGAATCTAAAGAGAGACTTAGTAAGTGTTTCTAAGTGACTTTCCCTGTGTTGAAAGATAAACTGCTCAACAATTGAACGTTACTCGTCAATTGGTGAATATATTGTATATAGTAGCTTATTGTGGACATTAAGGTAATATTTATCCTTTTATTATTACTTGTATATTACCGTATTTCATCCCATCCTTATCTTAGTTAATCAAACTCACGCTGAGTGGTTCCGTAGGAGCTTTAACAAACATTTAACAGTGTTTAGCTGCAAGGTTGTATTTATAACCGTATACTTTGTTAGGAATATAATTGTTTATGCAGTTCTTTGGTCTTTATAAGTATTGTTATTCCGATATTGTGTGAAGTCGTTACCTAGCACTGACAGAAAGTGTCTATATTCTAGCATCATCAGAATTAACTACTTTAAATGTTTATATTTGTTTATTTACGAGCTTTAAGTTGTTTTCAAGTAAAATAACATATTAAAATATTCATATAATGCTAAATGATTTTGTTTTATTTTCAAATTCACTTTAGACCTAACCCCTATGGTAATTTATACTGCCCATGTGCAGTCTTTATCTGTTTAGAAAATCGACCACAATCGAATATACAACAGCCCCTATGCAGCTACAACGCGATTGTAATCCTTTGGCAGAGTTTTCTATATTGTAGCCCCATGTTGTATCATCTTGTTTTTTTCTTGCCCTTACACTTAAGCTCCATTTCTCTCACCGTGTAGTTCTCTGGCTTTTTACATTTATTTTTGTCTCTTTTACTTCTTTTAGATCTTCGTTCTTTTCTTTGCCTATTGGCAAAGTGTCTTTTGCAAGTAACGAATTTCAATTTTGATGTTTCACTGCAATTGGTGATAACTTTTGTTACATTCAAATATTCCTAATCAAAGATAACAACATACGGTTCATCCTGACAAATTTGATTAAGAAGCATCTCTTCAGTCTCTCTAGCATAATTCTCTAGATCATCATTGCTGTGATTTTGCATTTTAATAATATCGACATTATTTTCTATCATATAAATGAAGATGAGCAGGAATGACTGGGTTTTCAAAGAGTGCCAACTGAGCAACCTTTTTATTCTCAAATTAAAAACAATATCCTTAATACATATTTATTTAAATAAAACCAATTATGCTGTTGTTTAAATTTGGTTATAGTAAATACTCCAATATGGCACTTGGGGGCAAAATGAGCGGGGCATTTTGAGCACACACATTATGCTCAATATCTCTGCTTATTATGTTCCTACTAATTCTTCCATAATAAATTATACAGTTTACATATAAATTTAAGGTTGTTTTATCCATTTCGGACCACAGTATGTTACATTATCCATAAAAAAGACCGAGAGACAATTATTCTGGACACAAAATGGAATGTTTGAAGCTACTGATGCTGCCATAAAACATACAAGTAAGAAGAAAGCAGCAAATTATTGTGTTTCGCGTGCTACTTTGCAACGTCGCATAAAGATATCGAGAAAACTCCGACATTTCTACTGAAACAAGGAAAGGTATAGGCCATTTTTAGCCTTTTTAGTCGTGAGCAAGAATTGATATTGGTTAATGGAACGGTTTTGCAATAAAAAAAAATATTAAGAAATGTGGCTAAAACAATTTTTTCACCTTATTCCGCCAATGATTTTTAGCCTTCGGTAAGGATTCAAAGTGGACGATCCATAATTTTGAAGACCATGGTGGTGAAGTGAACTCATATCTGGTAAACAGTGGACTACTAAAGCCACGATGTACAAGGCAGGCACTTGTGGTCTTTCTGGTTACATAATTTACACCATTTTGCCAAAAAAAAACTACATCAAGTATGACATCTTTAAGGCGTATCTTTAAAAAGTCTGTTATAAAATACGCTTTTTAAATATTTGTATCTTAATTTTTATGTTTGTAAATTTCTATTTGTACAACTCTTCTACCAGATGGTGTAAATGGTTGTGAAAACGCTTATTTCTAATTTAACAGATTATTTACCATTTTAAAAACATCATTTAAATTAAATTAGAAAATGAAACTGTATTCTCTCAAATTTGTATATGTCTCTTTTAAAATTCACCGAGCATCCCTCCAGCAACGAGTTGCATCCTTGAATTTACAACGGGGTGACTTACTACTAAGAATGCAAATTGGAATATTCTATGTTTGTCCGTCCAACGTCTGAGAGATAAATGGTACAACGTCCTCTAACAAATAAAATGCTGTCATATAAAATATGCTATTGTGTTCCACCTTCGGGATTAAATAACTCTATATGAAAAGTGGAGTTGGAAAGCAAGATATTTGGTTTCACTCTCAGGAAAATAAAAATTAACGTTGGCGACAGGTCGCAAATAATTTATATAAACTCGAAGAAAAAATTAAAGGGTAGTAAAATTTTACATCTTCTTTTAAACTTGAAAAAAATAAAATGGTGTTAACAGATTTTACAATACTTTTTTTGTTGAAAGCTTTTAATTATTTTATTTTAACTTGTTAGGTTCTTTTTTTATTTGAGGTATTACAAATCCAAAAAACTATTTTTATCACTGTTTTAGTCTACGCCAACAGTGTAGTCCAAAGTATCAGATACACACTGACTTGTTAATCCAGGAGATATGATTATTTAAAAAATTGTATGCACATTAATACAAATAAATTCCTAAAACTAGAAAACATCTAATTACATGTTTATAAAACTGAAGCAAAAATCCTTTCTACATCGAGGCATAATTTTAACAAGATTATTGATATATCATGTTTGTCCATAAACGGGGTAAAATTTACCCTATAATCCCATAACTGTTGGGAACTTCTCTCTCTACCTCTACGAGGATATCAATGGCGTTCCTAGAGGGGGCAAAGGAGGCAGTCAGCCCTGCCTTTTTTATGGCAGTGACACACATACTAAAGGGAGGGGCGGATTGGCCCATCTGGCCACTGAGAACAATCCCGGTGGACTGAATCATACGAGTCCAACTGAACTGCTCCATAATAATACCTAGAGAAAATCTATAGATATTTATTAGCGCTACCGACATCGTAAGTTGCCTATGCGCGGTCATTTTCATCTTTAAAATTTATTAAAAATAGACTCAGAAGCACTTTGAGTAAAAATAATTTAGAAACATTTATGTTGATGGTAGTCGAAAACCAGACCCTAAATGGGATTGAAAGCGACGCAATAATTGACAAAGTTATAGAAAACAGTAATTTGCTTAAAAAAGAACTGCTGTTCGAAATTTAAATAATTTTCAACAGATTTTTATATGTTATGTTTATATTATCCGATTATATTATCTGTAGGTGTACATATATTATCTGTACTTATTTATAAAATACTTATTACAACTATTACATAATTAGAATTTTGAAGTGAGTCCTTTACACCCTTGTTTATATCTATAGTAAAACTAATTTATTTATTTATTTATTGACGGCAGTGCCATTTTTTAACAATAAAATAAAAGTATAATCAATCCTAAATCTAACATGGGGGTGTAAGGGGTGACGGCACACATGTAAGCTGGCCCAAATGACAACCTCACCTGCACGTTGGTGCACCCTGCTGAAAACTGACGAGGCTCTGTCGACCGAATAGATGATTACCGGGATAAGTGATCCCCCTCTTAATAGCCAACAGCTTCGGGTGGAGGAGCAGTTAAGAGATAGGGCCATCTCTGGTCCTTGGACTGAGAAATCGGTTCAAAAGGCGGATGAACCAATACGGCCAACGGCAGGAGAATGCAGAAGGCAAGGGGAAACCACTGCATTAAAGATCATATTGATTTTCCCTAGTACATATCATCATGGATATGTTAAAATCACAAGTCCGGAGTAATAAGCTTCCCGATCGGATCTCCGGGGGGAGCGGTTATGAGCAGAAACATAAATCACAACAAGACCAACACAAACCAAATTGAGAGAATATGCACATAGAATGTGAGAACAATGGCTCAAGCTGGAAAACTTCAATGTGCGCTAAAGGGGATGAAGCGTATGAAAATCAGCATAATGGGTGTAAGTGAAATGAGATGGCCCGACTCAAGCTACTACGACGTAGATGGACACAGAGTCTACTATTCAGGATCCATGAACGGCAAATACGAACACGGAGTGGGAATGCTTGTTCACAGAGGTGTAGTAAAACACGTACGTAATTTTGTCCCAGTAAACGATAGAATCCTGCTCATACAAATCAACGCTTCACCAGTGAACACTAATATCATTCAAGTCTACGCACATACAACCGATCATAGTGACGAAGAAATACAGGAATTCTACGACCAGATTCATAGTACCATAAAGAACCTACCGAAACGTGAACTTCTTATATTGATGGGAGATTTCAACGCAAAAAAGGGTAAAGGAAGGGAAGAACATCATGTCGGACCACACGGGCTCGGAGAGAGAAACGACAGATGAGAAACTCTGAGTATGTTTGCGACGGAACACAACTTAATTGTTCTGAACATCTTTTTCAAACTCCCACCTAGACGCCTGTATACGTGGAAGTCGCCTAGAGATAATGGTGAAGACGTCACCATAAGAAATCAAATAGATTATATCCTAGTCAACGCAAGATATAGAAACAGCTTCACAAGGGTAAAAACCTATCCAGGCGCTGACCAGTAGCGTGCCGTGGGTATAAGGGCGGGAGGGGCGAGCTATTTCGAGGGCGCCGAATGATGAGCCATTTGCAGTTTGCATTAGGAGGCTGAGGCGGGTTAGATAGAGGGCGGGGGGGGGGGGCATTCGCCCCCCCTGGCCCCCTATACGGCACGCTACTGGCGCTGACATTCAGTCCGATCACATCCGTCTAGTGGGGTATAAAAAAATACAACGAATAATTCCTAAGAAACGGGATATCAGAAAATTGAAAGACAGAATACTGAAGGACAAAATAAGTAAAGCCCTGAATGAAAACTGTAGAGAAATCGAGGAAAAAGCCGGAAACACGGAAGGGAAAATACATTCACTTAACAAAGCGGTAGAGGAGGTCAAAGACAAATTTCTGAAGAATGAAGGAAGTCAAAATAAGACGTGGATGACAGAGAAAATACTACAGATGATGGAAGAGAGGAGAAAACACCAGAATAACATAACCGTATACAGGGAGATACACCGTGAAATACAAAGAAAGATCAGAGAAGCCAAGCAGAAAGAAATGGAAGAAAAATGCTATGAAATAGAAACACTGCAGCAGAGATTTTGTGACTTCAATGTACATAAAAGAGTGAGAGAAATAACTGGCAAATACAAAAAGAGAACAGTAGGAAAACTCGTCAATGACAACGGAGAACTTATTGTGGATCAAAGAAGTATTAAAGACACTTGGAAAAATACATAGAGAATTTGTTCTTCGATGAGAGAGGAGATCCCCCTTCCTTATCAAACTGGACCACCAATACTAACAAGTGAGATAGAAGCAGCCATAAAATCGTTGAAAGAAGGCAAAGCTCCAGGACCGGACGGGACACAGACAGAGTTCCTTAAGCTTTTGGATGAAGAATCAATAAAAATGATCTGCAAAATATTTAACAATATCTATGACACCGGGAATATTCCGAAAGAATGGCTCATTTCTGAATTTATATTGCTGCCCAAGAAACAAGGGGCAAAGAAATGCGGAGAATATAGAACCATAAGCTTAATAAGCCATTTACTCAAGCTTTTCCTTAAGGTTATCCATCGCAGAATATACAAGATATGCGAAGAGAGACTAGCAGACACACAATTTGGCTTCATGAAAGGAGTGGGAACAAGAGAAGCACTGTTCAGTATACAAGTATTATTCCAACGGTGTAGGGACATGAATTGCGACAATTATACCTGCTTTGTAGGCTACCAAAAGGCGTTTGACAAAATCCAACACCAGAAGATGATACAAGTACTGAAAGGCACCGGAATGGATGATAAAGATCTCAGAATTATACAAGACTTGTACTGGAACCAGACAGCCACCATAAAAATCAACGCTGGAGATGAAACAACAGAGGCAGTTAACATTCTGTGGGGCGTACGACAAGGGTGTATCATCTCCCCTCTGATATTCAATCTGTATTCAGAAGAGATATTTAGAGAAGCTCTGGAAAACGATGAGAATGTAATTCTTGTAAACGGTGAACGACTAAATAATATCCGCTATGCAGATGATACCGTCATATTTGCAGATAGTATAGAGGGTCTACAACAGCTAATGAACAAAGTGAATGAAGTAAGTGAACGATATAGGCTAAAAATGAACATCAACAAAACAACATTTATGGTCATAAGTAAAGAGAAGAAAGAAAACTGCCAACTATTTATTGAAAATATACCAGTAGAACGGGTATCCAAATTTGTCTACCTGAGAACCTTAGTAAACGAACAGTGGGACCACTCACAAGAAATTCGATGTAGAATAGAAAAAGCAAGAGATGCCTTCATCAAAATGTCTAAGCTCTTCAAAGGCCATAACCTCAAATTAGATATCAGAGTAAAAATCCTGCGCATTATAAGATCCTTTACACAAATAGTGCACTATATAAAAATCGGCCTTTCCTATTGGTCGATCCGCATTGGTCGATCCCGGGGGCTCAAGAAAAGGAAACTAACCAGGTGCTAACCAAAACTAACACAAGACATACCCAAAATCAAGAAAAAAACTGTTTAGAAACATAATCTTAAAAAAAAATAAAAAAAGCAACGGGGTTTGAACCCGGGCCGTCCAGGTGAGACCCAGTTGTCTAAACCTCTACACCACGAGAGCTCTTGACAAAGATCGATTGCATCACGAACACATATTGTAATACGAGATGGATCGACCAATAGGAGAGGTACATAGTGCACTATTTGTGTAAAGAATCTTAAAATGCAAATCCTGCGCTGCTATGTGTTCTCCATATTATACTATGGCATGGAATCCTGGACATTGACCGAAGCAACACGAAAGAAACTCAAGGCCTTCGAGATGTGTCTCTACAGAAGGATCCTTAGAATATCATGGGTAGATAGAGTGACCAACGAAACAGTACTGGAAAGAATGAGGAAGGAAAAAGAGGTGATGAACACAATTAAGAGAAGGAAACTGGAATATCTCGGGCATATAATGAGAAATGACTCCAAATACAAACTCTTAAAATCCATACTCCAAGGAAAAATGTTTGGAAGGAGAGGGCCCGGAAGAAGAAGGATATCATGGCTCAAGAATCTAAGGACATGGTATTCAAAAACAACCACAGAACTGTTTAAAGGAGCAGTCAACAAGGTCATCACAGCTAGGGTGGTCGCCAATATTCGAAACGAATAGGCACTTGAAGAAGAAGAAGAAATCTAACATGTGTATGCTATATAAATGAGTCAACAGCCTCACACGCACCAAAAGCGAAACAGCAAAAATAAAATATAGAAGTAATAATATTATTTCAAAGCACAAACTATTCCTATAGAGTTCCTGCAAATCAAGCTATTCATAGAATAAAGTAAAGTAAGCTCATGTTAACGGTATGCTACAATCTAGCAAGGTGCACCTGAGACAATTGCATCTCTAAATGCTTAAGTGGACAGAAAAAAATTAGGAGAGAACGTTGATTAGCAAGAGACATGGACCTGGAAACAGAGGAATTTTTACCGTAGTTGGTCCGGTGATATGGTTAATAAATGGTTGGGATGTTTCTCGCATTAAAAGGTTTTACATATAGGGTGATTTTGGAAGTGAGATAGAGACAGCAACAAGGGCGTTAAGAATTTAAAATAGAAGAAGAAGATCGTGTTTGTTTCTTCTTTCTTGAAGTGATGACTGATTTAGCCTCTGACACATTTCATAGTAGCTATATTCACTGTCTCTAAAGAAATTAAAATTAATATAATGCATACATTTCTTCTGTATACGCTCAATCCTGTCAATGTGGAAAGCATATTGAGGGTCCCACACCGAGGCAGCATCGTCCAAAAGGCTTCTAATAAGACTGCAATATAGAATTTTAATGGAACGCACAGTAGCAAAGTCAGAAGTATTTCGTCTAATGAATCCCAATATTCCCAGTGATTTACCTATGATTGGTGGCGAGGAACAAATGATAACCTATCATCGACAATAATTCCCAGATCCTTTACGCTTTTAACTGATGGTATGGTTGCACCATTAATGAAGTAATGAAAATTTGTTTTAATTGTACTACGAGAAAATATCATGAGACTGCACTTAAAAAATATTACCATGCATACCATTATCGCGACACCAAGCCTCAAATCTGTGGACATCCTCCTAAAAAAGCAATGCAGCCGTTAAGATCTGAGATTACCTTATATACGTTTGGATCATCTGCAAACAGAAGGAACTCCGAGGGCTAGAAACACGGTGAAACATCATTGATAAAAACATTAAAAGAAGCGGTTCAATGTGGGGCCCCTGTTGGACTTCAGACGGCACAGGAATTTCATTAGACAGAAAATTGTTATTTTTTACAATTTAAGTCCTGCCCGCAAGGGAGCTGTCCAACCAGGACAGTAGGGGTCCATTTATATCCAACGTTTTAAGTTTGTTAATCAGTACATTGGGCGGAACCTTATCAAAGGCCTTATAGAAGTCCGTATAGATGGAATGAACTTCCTCACCACGGCACGGCACGGCCAAGGCCCGTAATATAAACTACGAATAAGTGAGGAGATCTAGGTCAGTATTTCTTCTCGCACATGATCCAAACTGCTGATTGATGATTTCTGGAGAGAGTAATGAACTTAGATATTTAGTTACAAGATTTTCAAAAACGTACCGACCCATATGTATCATACATAGGGGTCGGTAAGTTTTTGTATTGGACTTGTCTCCATTTTTATGTATTGGAATAACAAAACTTTCCAATGGTTTATTAAAAATAAGGTGTAGAGGCCTAGCGAGTATAAAGGGGCATTTTTAAGAAACATGGGATGAATATTATCGGGACATGGACCCTTGTGAGGATTCAAGCAAATAAGTTCGGTATATATGTCACTTATGTAAATAGAGCAACTGTGAGCATTAATATGATTTAATGAAAACTCCTCCACGTTACAGGCAGAATAAACCGAGGAAAACTACTTTGCAAACAGGTTGACAGTTCCGGGACCCATCTCAGCGCTTTTATTGTCAAGAGTGAGTAGATTTGGTGTCTCAGACGTGCTGCCCCTAGAATTACAGAAGTTCCAACATAATCTAGGTTTAGTAGAAAGGTTACTTACAGTGTTTTGGACAAAGATTCTATAACATTCCCGGGAAAGGACTGCACACTGAGATCTTAAGTTTGAGAAAACTTCGTAGTCGTGAGGGGAATTTATGTTTTTGTAACTTTTATGGGTAATCTTCTTGTGTATTTTTAGATCAATTAGGGCCCGACTGAACCATCTAGGAAACCCTTCACTGGGCACCTTTGTGACTGGAATAAATAAATCGAAGCAACCATAAAGAATGTCATAAAATGCGTTTAACATAGAATCCACATCCAGATTATACAGCAGGTTATCCCAGTAGAAAGCATACAAGTAATTATTTATGTGAAGTGTGAAGTCCACAGATTTAAAGTCATAGTACTAGTGTTCAACTCCAGGGCTAAGAACTGTCGATGACGGTTTTCAATGGGAACCAGAGGATCGCATTGATTAACGATAAATATTCTATGAGAAAGGACTAGATCAAGAAAAACTCTATTTGCATTATGAATAAAATTATTTTGAAAAAAAAATAATAACACAAGGGTCTGAAATTGCAGCAATATTTTGGGCGACTTAAGGTGAGACATATATATCATCAGAAGGAATACCCACTGCACATATGTCCTCGTTAATCCATGTGGTCTTAGGCAGGTTGAAATATCCAGCCACCCACAGCTTAGCCTCTCGGAACTCCTCAGAAATCATGTCAACTGTGTTACTAACCATTAAGTAAGGAAGGTTCCATTTTTCAGTTTTTCGTTTAAATCTCAAAAACGGCGTATCGTACGGAAATTTTTTCTTATATGACATGAAAGTGTTTGAAATTCTCTACAACTTTCATTATATATACCTTTTTCAAATTCGCAACCGTTTGCGAGCTACACGCTCGGGAAAAGTAAAAAAAAATGCTATCTATGATACAAGTGTGAAAAGTGCAGGTTTAAGTGACGGGTATGAGAATTTGGGTTTCCGAGTTATTTCCAATAAAATGATCCCTTAACGACAAATTCTCATATATATTTTGTTATAGTATGGGGTATAGTAAATCAAGTAAATGTCACCTTTGGCTGCAACGCCTTCAACGGCCATTCGACATAGCTCGTCTCTTCTACACTCCATGTAATTCCGATGATTAACGCAACCTTCATAAGCAAAAAGTCTTGATCGCTGGCATTGGTTAAAAAATGTTCGACATTCTCTTTGGAAAATACTTTTGGGTTTTTGGGCCTTATACCCTGTGATGAAGTTCTTGGTCGCCTGTCCTTCATTAACGATCTTGTTGCTGAGGAGGCAGTATACCACAAAAACTGGGACCACAAGTTTGTGAAACCTGTTAGTTTTCTAACTCCGAAAGCTGAGAATCCCAAATACAGCCATGTAGAAACTGGGCGTTGCGTTCTAACAGAGGTTTGAAAGGAAATATGGAGACCGAATACTGATGACTTCAGGGGTCAGATTCAATGTGCCAAGAGAATTGCCTGAACGGAGTGCCTATTTACGACGAGGAGAACGCTGAAGACGATGTAGAGCCCCTTCATTTCTCGAAAAAGGGTTCAAAACAGCAGACCCCCGGACACTCGCGGATCAAAAGGTAATGATAATCAAACTACGATTTTGACTGTTTAACAGAGAAGAAATTACTCCGTAAATCTTAAAATTTTTGTGGCATAATCAATAAAGCTGCGCGCTATTTCCAAAGGAAAAATGCAAATGTTTAAAGGGTACTTAATGATTTTGATTATCCTATGATATACTGCAAGCAGAGCGAATATGTTTGATCAACGTATCTGTCCTAGGTCAATTTTTATGTTTCACTCTTCAATATTGGTCCGACATTTTTATTTTCACGTTACTGATAGGTCTTTTCTCAAGTCGAAAAAATGATGCGAAAAAAGTTTCACATCAGTTGCAGACAGAATTGACATAGTTAGGCGGTTGTAAACGATAGACTAAATTGCTTGAGTGGCAATTGTACGTAATCGATGAGGCTCTCGAGCAAAATCGTCTATTGAACGACAATGTTCCTTGGCTAAACCCTAATATAAAAAGGATAAAATCACAATCGTAAAATCTTGCTGGTGTTAGTGAAAACCCCCGTTATATATTATAGGCAGATTGTCGAAGAAAGTGGAGCAGAATTTAGAGTACTAATACGGAGCTACTAAGTTGGTATACATTGTTATCACCTTTTATTATTTATTTGATTTTTATAACGCACATGTACCAGCTTTATACAAGCACTTAGCGAGATAAAGGGTCACGAGATCTAATCACGAGAGCGCTTCTGTTTAAACCAACTGGTATGATAAACATTTTTTGCATAATATTATAATATCATCGTTCCTGGATATATTAATATTTTAATAAGTTAATTAAATAATACCATTGCTTGTTTTGGTTTTGATACGTGTTCTAAGCATTAATTCACAAGTTTCTCTGTTCATGATTATTTCCACTTTAACTAAGTAGCATATTTTGCACGATAAGAAGTTTACGTAACTATTGAATGGTGTAATGTAATAAAAAAGAGTTATCTACTGTGATCCTTCTATTGTATATTTGTAGATTAAACTCTAAGTTATATTATTTAACGAGCGTATAATGTAGGCCATAATTATCAAAGCGTATGTGTTCATTAAACGTGAACAATCTTCAAAAGTACCAGCCAAAGATACAGGAAGCTTTTTTTGGCTTTATATTTTATTCGTAATAATAGTGCTTAAAGAAAAAATACTTATAAGGTTCGAGCTTTATTTACAGGGTGTGGAAAATCCGAAAAAATATCACGAAAAATTTTATCAAATCAAAAAACTGCACAATTTAAGAATGCCATTAAAACATTTTAATATAAAGCTTGTTCCAATAAAGATCATAAAGAGTTTGATAATCAGGTACAATCGATAAATAAAATTGACGCTGACTAGTTTCTTATTTCTGTTGGAATAGACTTATAACTCTCAAGCCCCATGCAGGAATATTTTCGGAAAACTAAAATCCACATCCAGGATTGGTGGCCGAATAGGACGAATGTTTATGGTCTGCATGGACTGAAACGAGAATTTACAAAATTTTACTCAAATCGGTATTATACAGAGCCAGTTATAATGAAATTTGGAAAAATCGCCACTAATGAAGTATACCTTTCATTTGGAAATTAGAGCAAATGTTGCTAAGATATATTGTTCAAAATTAAAATGCATGTCATAATCTGTAGTTATACCATGTTCATTTAAGATATGGTATTTGAAAAAATGATCCTATAACTTTTTTCCAATAAAGCACATAGTACCACAAATTAAAGCACACACCAAGCACACATGTACCTCATTATCACGACACTTTCTTTTTAAAAGTTATTCTGACGTTCCCACAACCAAACGTGTCCACAAAAGTATTAACTAATAATGGCCTTGCCACTACAGGAAAAGACTATCTCGTACCGTCTTATGGACTAGGAGAAAATTCAATTCCGTATGTGGTAAATATAGTCCGTCTAGAAAGTATCCGGAATTTTATATTTTTCTTAATTTTAATATATTTCTTTTTCGTAACATTCCAAGAAAAAAAGTAATGCATCAAGTACATTCTCCGGATAGTAAGCTACGGTTAAAATAGCATGGCAACACTATCTGTCAAACATTGTTGATTGTAAGCAGGCTTAAGATTTGTGAAATAATGTCGAAAGTAGAAAAAAGAAGAGAGGTAGGTTTTTTGTATAGAAAAGGTGTTCGAAGGTTATAAAATTAGTGTAATTGAGTGGACTCGAAAAAATCTCAGTATATGAGACAATAAAGATGATAAAAAAGGGCACACATATGAGGCATAGACCAGTTTCGGGAAGACCGCGTAGTATTTGCGGAAATATTTAAAACTCTGCGGCATTGGGACTACAAAATCCGCTTCTAAGGTTTCGATAATTTAGCATGCTACATATCAAGGACCCCAAAAAAATCGATACTGATTTTGCGAACGTTTTCAAGAAGATAATTTCATCAATGTTCTTGTATCTGACGAAATTTGTTTCCAGCATGGGACTGACCTAAAAATCTTTTTAGGAGAGCATGTTACAGTCCAAATTTAAAATTTCCCAGTGAAATATGGTTTAGGGAGTCATATCACTGCGTGATACTACACCTCTCTGTATGGTTGATAGTACCTTTAACAGTGCAAAGTATTGTGCCAATATAGAAGGTTTTCCAGAAGGAAACGGTTTATGTTTCCAGAGGGATGGCATATTCAGCAGTATAATTGCACGATGCTATACTTCTGTCTATATTTAAGCTTGAATGCAAGAATATCAATTGGCAACAAAATCATAGCAGCAGCTTCACCCGATCTGAGTCTCATTGAAAACACATTATGGGAACTAATAATCATTGAAATGGGGCGAATGCCACAAAATAACACAGATTTGATTCGGTCAGTTTTACACCTGGACCACCATCACCGAACATTATGACGGTCACCTAGTTTCGGGTGTATCTGGACGTATAGTGAAGCGTTTAGAGATAAATGGAGGTTGTATATCTAAATAAGATTAATTATTTGTTGTAATTTTATAATTCAAGTAATAAAAATTTAAACCGAAAAACTTTATTTGTATTTTCTTTTTTCGGGATACTTTCTAGACAGACTATATTTTTAAGTTAAAATGTCCCCAAAGATTGTTGTCGATAACTGCCAAAGCACTGTTAAAAACAGTTAGTGATTTTACGTTAAATTACGGTTTAATTATGTTACAACCGTAATTTAACGTAATTTTACAACATCAATTGTATTTCTACATAAATTTGCCGAAAAATTACATACATAGTCGTAAAATTACACATGAAAATTACATTAAAATTCTGGTATTTTGACGGAAAATAAACCGGAATATGACGTAAGTTTATATGTAAAGGTAATTAAGCCTTTACGTAAAATTGTGACTAAACGTTAGAAAAGTACGTTTATCAATATGTATTTTTACTTTATCATTAGAGTAAATTTACAAAATATTTCCGGTAAGTAACAGAAGAGTTTAAAAATTGTATGTATTTTTACTACATTTGTATTGTATTATTTCGGTTTTAATGTAAAATTACACAATACTATATGTATTTTTTAGTAAATTTTCAGGTAATTGTACGTATTTTTTTGTTATTTATTGTATTATTATGAATGAAATAAAAAACAATTTAAATATGTTTTTTTATTAAAACCCTTATTAAAAATATGACACAAAATCCTATTTGATTACAAACAGTTTTTCTCACCTATACATTCACATTACTTATAAATCGAGTTCTGGTAAAGTACCCACCTACAAACAGAAAACAGAACACTTATTTCTAACTAAGGTACTAATTCAGTATCAGTACTAATAATGACATAAAGCACACTGACATAACCTAGATGAAACAATTCGACACTCGACAGCCATTTTCCAGAACAAAGCAGTGGCATCCACTGACTGAAGACCGCAAAAACTATAAAACATCAGCGAGCATGCGGCATGCGTAAAGCCACAAGGTATTACAGTGGCGTATGGTAAATTTAAGAGATTTGTCGAAAAATTACGATAATTTACGGGTAATATTCCAAAATTAAGTGAAATTCACTAATAAGTTAGTGATTTTACCCATTTTACCGTAATAATACACTATACGGTAGGTTATTTACCATACTATTGAGTAAAATTACACTATTTTATTAAAATGTCGTTTAAAACAACGTATGCTATTTTATTAGGTAAAAATTCTTTAAAAATAATATATTTTTTAGGCATGTTTAATGTAATTTTAACCCTTTTTTTAACAGTGAGGTGTAACAGTCCGATTTTGCTGATGTAAAATATCGTTAAATTTCATTTTATACGCTGCATTTAGCAAAAAATTATGTGTTTTTCGGTAAGACTTATTGAAAAGAGGTCAATACTCATCGGTTAATTAATTCTAAATTTATTGATTCGATTTGCTGTCAATAAGCTTTTGCCGATATTAAACAATGTAAATTAATTTTATTCTAAATATAGGTTAACGATATATTTATATTAGCTTTTTCGTGCTTCCGGGACTGAAACAATAACTTCACTAACTTGTGACAGGGACTAAAGTGTCACTTTTTGTCCTTCCGGGATTAAATATTGTCGGAAATCCCGGAAGGATTCAATTAAAAAGACTGACTGAGTTCTTGACACCAGTAATGATAATGTTTCAAAATTATTCTTGTCAAAACGCAACGTTACTACGGTAACTTGTCAAGCAGTGAAGCGCACTATAGCGTGCGCCTCGCTTTATGTTTAATGATCATGTTTCTGTAAAGGTCTCTATGTGCTTTTTGATATTATGTATACGTTTCAATTATTTCGGAAGTACGAAAAGTATCGTATACACCTTGCGACTGAAGTAGTCTTAATTCCTCAGGTAAATTTCAAACTTTACCTTCGGGATTAAAAGTACTACTTCAGTCCCGGGGTATATAATATACTATTATAACACTTTATGACTACATTTATTTTAGTTGATAAGCCTGTGCTTAGGTTTAATCCAATCACTAAAATTGTTATTAGGATAGCTTTGCTTAATTTATATTACATTACCGTAGAACGGCCAGCAAACCGGTTTATATTTTTAAGAATTCT
>JAEQML010056951.1:0-33028 GCA_016904865.1 Pissodes strobi
ATAGGGAAAGAGATTTAATTTAGTAATATAGAACTTAGGGTTAACTAAGTATTTATACCTATGTAAATATTGTAATTTGTTATATTATTATCCTGATATATTTAATTTAATACTTATAAAAATCGACTCTAGCCTCTTAACTTATTTCCTGTGGACATTAAATTACAATAAAAAATAAACATTACTCGGGACCTAAACGGATTGCTGTTTATCGATATAAACCTTAGAGCTGCGGTTGAAGGATTTTATTGAAGTTTCATTGTTATAAGTTGTTGGGTTGTTTTTTTTATTTTTTATTTTTAAAGTTTTTGGTCGGTTTCTAATTTTTCTGAATACACTTCATATATTTATTAAAATAGTTTGGGTTATTTATAATTTGGCTGCTAGGGAGATGATTATTCGAATTAATACGCATAAAACTAAACACCATATTATATCTGCTGTTACTGACTGCTTCTCTCCCTCACTTGGCTGAAGTCGACTCGAGCCGACTTTATCCAAAGGAGCGTTAGAGCGTTAAATAGCCGAAGGTAGACAGCTTTGAGAGTTACATGCATGAAGGCTTATTCTTATTTACTACCCAGGAAAAAGTGTGCTGAATGCACCTAACGAAGTCTTAACTTCAAAAATCAAATATACACGAATCCACCATAACTTTTAACAAGAACAGATTTTTTTTCCATCAGTGTAATTTACTGCAAGTATTACATAACCGGAGTATTTTTATTCGCTGAAAGTACCTTCAAATAGAAGTGCTAAGAATGATAATATGTTTTTATTGAATCCTTGTAATTTGCTGCACGCATTTGTACTCTGCAATATTCGATATATTAAATAGCATTTTCTACGGAAAACGTTTAAAAAAAAAAGTTTTGTAGCAAGACTACTAAAAAGTATGATATTGATTTTCTGTCGGTATATATTTCGGCAAGCATTTGCTCAGCTCTAGATACATCCTTCATATTTTCTGCAAGGATTGGAAATATATTTAAAGAGCATCAGGTATGGGAAATATATATTTAATACTGCTGTATGTATTTAAAATTATCAAGCTTCAATATGTTAAAGAAGTCAAAATTTTAGGTCAAAGATACCTTCTTACATAGAAACAATAAATTGACGTTTCATAAAAAGGGCTTGAACATTTCTCGCATGGGTGTAAAACAACCCGTCAGCCACCCACTGCCGCCAATATGTATAATACAACGAGCAACTAGTGATACGAAATTATCAATAGCGCTATCGACAACTTTCGATAGTAGGGGCTACCGAATGCAATCGATAGTTTTTTTAACTATCGAAAACAATCGATAGTTTTTCGATTAATGCCCGTCCCTCCACATTAAATCAACGCGTATGTGGCGTTGATTAAATCCAAAAATATTCTTGACCGGCGCGGGCGCGGCGCCAGCTACGGAGGCACCCCCTATAATATATACGCCATATGACATCTATTAAAAACAGGTGCAATTTGAGTATCGGGTATTCTTGTAACATCATGAAAAAGAGAAAGTTCACCGACAATCGATCTACAGGCAGCGTCAACAACAACACATCAGCTGATCTGATCCTGAAATCCTCATCCTGTCCTGTAAGTGTTTTATCTATGGCATTGTCTATACAGGGAAAAAGACAATGTCTATGGCATGGCATGGCCCTAATCAGCACAGCATTTTTAGGAGGCTGTGTTCCATGTTCAATTTTCCATTATTTATTACTTTTATTAGTGAATTATATAGATCCTTGGACTATTGGGCGTTTTTAATTTGTTTACGAGATATAAGTATTTAAAAATGGATAAATTCATCCAAATAATCACTAAGGATGCTAAGAGTAAGCGTAAGCGTACGTGTAGTGTGCATTAATATTTGATCTTTATTTATGAAATGTTTAACGTACATTTAAATTATATTTCTATATTTTAGTATCTGAGGAAGACACGGAGACTGATAAAAGTGATGATGACAGTAACGAAAATCCTGGAATTCAAGATCCCTTTCAGTTCTGCTTCTTCAGAATTAGTAACTATTGAACGGAAAAGACAAAAAATATCTACAGTGTGGAATCATTTTAAAAAATCTAAAGATAAAAAGTTGGCTAAATGTTGCACGTGTGGGAAAGAATACAAAACAAGTGGAAATACGAGTAACCTTAACGACCATTTGAAAAGGTTTCATCCTAATTTAAATAGACCACCATCAGAAAGTTCTGTCTTAGGTATAAAATTATTTTTTTAACATAAAATAGAATTATTAACTATATTAGTTCCAACATTTTTTAGGTGAAAGGTCAGTCTCGAGCAATGAATGTTCCGCAAGATCAAGTGTTCGTTCTATCAGTCCCTTTTTTAGGAGAGAACAACTCCCAGAGAAAAAAGTCATTAGATGAAGCACTTACATACAATGATGATAGCCACAGATTTTCAACCTTTTTCTGTTGTTCAAGATAGTGGTTTTCGAAGGTTTGTTACTTTGTTAGACTCCAGGTATATACTTCCATGTCCAGACACTTTAAAAAACAAGTTATTAAAAAACCTATATGACCTGGCACTGACAAAACTAAATTAAATTTTAAATAAAATTAAATATATAGGTATTACAACAGATATTTAAACCCCTTCAGCTAATGAATCATATATTGGTGTATCTTGTCATTTTATTAATGAAAAATTTGAAACTATTGCAGATTGTCTTCACAAAATTTTTAAAGATTTCAAAATTTTTGATAAAATTACATGTATTGTGACAGACAATGCTGCAAATATGATAAAATGTTGTGAGCTATTAAAAAAAAGACATTTTCCATGTTTTGCCCATACACTAAATCTTGCCGTGCAAGATAATTTTAAGAAACCAGGAGTAACTGAAACTAAAAAAAAATGCAAAGAAATTGTTACTTTCTTTAGATCCAGTTGTATTGTTTATGAGAAATAGAAAGACGAACAAAAACAACTTTGGATGGGTACAACAAACGAAGGGAAAACGCCATACAAATTGCTGCAAGAGGTCTCTACAAGATGGAACAGTGTGTATTACATGATTCAGAGAATATTACTGACGATAGATGCAGTTAACAATACTTTATTGAAACAAAGAAATGCATTGTCAATTGATGATATTAGTGCATTAACGGATTTTGAGAAAGCCCTTTTTATTTTTGAGGATGCTACACAAAAGTTTTCAGGTCAAAAATATGTTACCCTTTCATTAATAGTTCATATGGTATATGATATCAATAATTATTTGTCATCTGTAACAATGGTTTCTCAAATCGGAAAAGAATTTTGTTTCGGTTTATTAGATTCAGTTAGAAAACGGTTATTTAATTTTGAAACAAGAACAATTCCGAGAATTACCACTATATTGGCTGCAAGATTTAAGAAAGAGAGATTTCGCAACCCTGAGAATGCTAATCAAGCAGCTGACATATTGGAACAAGAAATGACATCTGTTATTTCACTTTCACGAAACTCAAAAATAAATGAAGAACAAAGTAATGAACAGGATAATTTTTCCACTGCAGCTGGGCCCAGTTCCAGCAGTCTTATATTTCATTTTTTAATCAAAAAGAATAAAGAAAAGTCAAAACATGTCAAAGCCGATGCCATTATTTTAAAGAGGCAGTACCTTGAAACACATAATATATCTGGAGATACCGATCCCTTGAACTTTTGGAAGGTTAGTATTAAGTAACTTATTTATTTATTTATAAAAGTTGGTCGCATGTGTTAGCCTTGGTTAGCCAATTGCAAAATAATGATTAAAATTGCAGGTGAATGGAAGAGAACTTAAACCGATGCAAGAGTTGGTCCAAAAATACTGTTGAATCCCGGGATCCTCAGTTGAATTTGAAAGGATTTTTAGTACCGCAGGGCTGGTTTTAAGTGACAGGAGATCTAGGCTACAATCAAAATTTGTTAATCAATTAATTTTTATAAATAAAAATTCTTGGTTGCTATCCTAATTTGTGATGTTTGATTGCCTGTTGGTTATATTTGTTAATAAATAAATATATTTTCTTCTTAAATATTGTATTTGGTTGCACTGGAAATGCGATGGCGAAACAATAAAATATATAATGTTATATGCAGTACTTATTAATTATCTATATTATATAAGATAAACACTCTTTTTTAAAATCCAATTCAAGCTTTATCTATTTATTAAACACAAACATATTAAAACTTAAAAGTTTATTAACAAAAATTTTAGGTAGGAAATAATAGAATATAAACACTCCCTTAGTAAGTGTCAATAGTTTACACTATCGAAAACTATCGATAGTTATCGATGGTTTGACATTCGGCTATCGATAACTATCGATGGCTGTGACTATCGATAGTTTCGTATCACTACGAGCAACCCAAGCAGCAAAATGACGTTCGGCCGACTTATCGGTAATGTGACCCGACGTCTACTTTCGACGTCATCGTAACTTTCTGACAACCCTAAACCGACTAATTTGAAAAATAAATTAAGAGTAGTGCTTCTGTCTCCCCGAGACGAGAATATAGGGGTCTCGGTCTCGGTCCCGCAAGGTCTCGAGTTTTCGAGTCTCGTCTCGGTCTCGCCGAGACTACACTGAAAAAACAATTTGATTGGCTCAAATGCGTACGCACTTGAATCAATTGCGCCATGCATTTGATATATGCCAAATGCATGGCTCAATTGATGCAAATTCCTGAAACATTTGGGATAAACGCCTAAAATTCCTTGTTCCAAAAGGGTATGTTCTTGTCATAAAGGCACAGCAATTTGTATGATTTTATGCCAAAGTTTCAACTCTATCTTCAAAGTCCATTATGATTTTTTAATAAAGCACTGAGAATTTGCGACAAAAGCACTGCGAATTTGCAACAAAAGTATTATAAACTTGCTAAAAAACACTGCGAGTTTGTTACAAAAACACTTCGAATTTGAGACAAAAGTATTGCGAATTTGCTACAAAAGCTCTGCACATTTGCGACAAAAGTATTGCGAATTTGCAACAAAAAGCCACGTCGAATTTCTCCTAAAAGCATGCGAGTTTATCTGTACAGGGCGATAAGTTATATGTACCCCTCAAAAACTATTATACAACTTTTTAAGCCGACTAGCAGTAAGCATTGTCTTTATAAGAAAAACAAAGCAGTAAGTTTTTGGGTAGGTCCACATATAACTGATCGCCTTTGTACAGACAAGCTCGCATGTTTTTAGGAGAAATTCGCCATGGCTTTATCTCACATCGCCCTATATACTTTTCAAGATACTCGATTTTAGAGTAACTTACCCAAATAGAACAAATCAATTATAACGTTAAATAAGTGTTCATATCAAAAAGTCTTTGGAAAAATATATGACCTAAATATAATGTGGGTGTCGGTAGAATTTATAGAGATACACAGGAGGAATATCGAAATATAGTTTTACTAGTTTCTTTTCATGTAGCAAAAATAACATTTTGATATTTTTTGTAAGGATAACTTACACTAGGTAAAAGACACTTGAGTTATTTAAAATAAACAAAAACACTTATATGAAGAGAAATTTTTGAAAAGTAACCTTGTTGAAGGTACGAAAAAGTAATACTAATACTAATACGAACTTGGTAACAGCAAAAGCACATTAGCTATTGAAAATAAACAGAAGCACTTATGAACTGAAATGTTTGACAAAAAAGTGATCCTGTTGAAGGTACAAAAAAAATTAAAAGATCGCTGTTTAGTAGTTTTATAAATACTCGTACTTGTCTAATACGAACTTGGCAACCAGTGAAAACACCGCATCTCCAACAAAAAGTTGCAATGCCAAACTTATTTTAAAACAAAAATTATCAACACTGATCCAGCTAATTTCTTCAGCATTGTTGGTAATTACATCAGGTTCTGAAGGTTTGATTTACCATTACCAATCTTCCAGGCTTTGGATAGCTTTTGTCAACTTTTTATCTCCCAGAATATTTTGTTCGAGAATGCCTGCTTCTTCTTTTTTTGGTAATAATTTGATTATATCTAATCCGTCAATCTTTTGCGCTGCAAGAAAACAAATCATAGTTTAGCCAAGGGCGGATCTGACAATAACCCAAACGGATATAAGTTTAAACCAATAATAATAATTAAAAAATTATTATGTATTTTTTTTAAATCGCGTTTAGCCAATAAACAGAAATGTTTTTGGAAACTTCTATCAAAACACCAGCATTCTATTGAAAAAAGATGGATGCTTGCAAGTTATCTGATGACTTAGAAATTTTCTGAGCTTTTCTTCACAATTCAAAATCATTATAGTGGTTAATATTATTACGCTACAAATGTACTATTATGTGTATTATATACATATATAAACTATTATCTAATCATAGTTTAGAGCGGCATTATATACGTATAATTTTAAGGTATATGTCAAGCTGTGATAAAACCTTTAGATTAGTTAAAAGAAAACAACAACATTGTCATATAAATTTTTAAGAAATCATAAATAGAAGAAAACTGTGCATAACTTACATACCTTAACATTTTGATAACGCCATATCGCCAAGAATTCTTTCACATTACTCATGATCATGTATTCACCATGGAAAAGACACACGCACCTGTTCGATTCGATGTTCAAGAGAAACTGACTACCATCGAGGTGTAGGAAACCACGCCTCTCGGAATGTACCTATGCCAAAAGCACAGACCCGGTACTAAAAGCATGGCTTTTAGTTCTAGAAGCTCCCGAATTTGACATAAAACCATCTCATTTCACTCTCAGGATAGGATAAATAACACGGAGAAATTGGCCCAAATTCAGTAATTTTGTGCTAAAGCCCGACTTGCTAACAAAAACACGGCTTTAGCCAGAAACTCCCTAATTTGACTTAAAAGCATTTCATTTGGCTCAAAGGCATAATAGGGCAAATGCGCCGTGAATTTGACTCAATTGCAGTGGTTTCGGTTAGCGCAAAAGCAATGCCATTGAAATTAAGGAGTCTCCCTTGCCACAAAAGCAAAAAGGGCAATTGCACGAGTTCATTTGCCATTAAAACATCAGTTTTTTCAGTGTAGACATTTTGTGGTCTCGGTATTGGTCTCGGTCTCGCCGAGAGTCTCGTGCACTTTAAAGCATATACAAATAATGTATTTCTAAAACGCGTCCGTAAGCCAGTGTTCCCGACCAGTGTCTTCTTTTTTTAAATACGGAATTGTTTTTATTCGTTTTTCAGATGATATTGGCGTTATTAATATGAATATGAATTTTTTATTTTTTTTATTTTAATTTTTTTTTAATTTTAATTTTAATTTTTTTTAATTACTCTTTTTGCTTTGTCATAATTTTAAATAGTTTAAGTAACTTTTGAAATTTTCATATTTTATAAAAATATTTTATTTGTTTTTTTGTGTTGAGTGGAAAATTAAAACCTTTATTTTTACTAAAAATAAAAAATAGAAAAATTAAATAATCAGGTTCATTTATTTTTTACCTCAAAGCAAAATAAATAGTTAAAAATAAAATTAAAAAACAATAAAAAAAATTAAATTACATATTCATATTTATAACGCCAATATTATCTGAAAAAACAAAAAAAAATACAACTAGAGTTCGTATTTAAAAAAGAAAGTTGATAATGAACCCTTGGAGACAAAACGTCGGAATCCAATACTTCCATTAGATAGAGCAGAAAAAGTGGCAATGCAAAAGTGCAATTCAATTTGAAATTCGTTTTTAAAGAAACTGAGGAAAAAATTAAAACGACTTTTCAATATTTCGTTTTATTTTCGGATAATACGGAATTTTGAAACTTTCTAAACGGCATATTGTTAGGCAGCTAAATGCGCAATTTTACCCTAAATTTTCCGACACTGTATCTCTTATACGATTCTCGAGTTCCCCATACATAGAATTGAATTCGAGCCACCTTGTACATGTTTTCCTAGGTTTCTTTGATTTTCGTGTACTTTTTGTATGTTACCTATAGTTCAAATAAACAAATATTATTTGCGTACTATCGTACTTATAAGTTATACTATCGACACCGACGCGACGTGACGAGCCTCTCGGTTTCGAACCTAGGAGTCTCGGTCTCGCTCTCGAGTTATAATTACTAGTCTCGTCTCGGTATCGGTCTCGAATTTCGAGACGAGACGAGACCAAGACTAGTCTCGTCGAGACTGAAGCACTAATTAAAAGTCGTCACGACGTTGGCGCGTAGTCTACCTGCTACCATTTGACTTGATTTCAACGTTGGTTTATAATCTAATTCCTACAACTAGTAGGGAAATGATGAAATTTTAATTGGAAATCTGGTAACACCAGCGTTCGTCGCCAGCGCCATTTGTAAAAAAATAAGAGTATACAAAAGCCCATAAATGAGACGGGAAACCGTAATTGCCCTTATTGCTCTCGTTCTTCCTGTATTACCGCTTTTATTACTATTTTCATTTTAATCCCCTAATGACATAGTTACAAGTCACTAGTGACTTATGAGGTAGTAATTTACAACTACTTTAAGCCTTATAAATCCTAGCAATGATGGGTTTTTATATGCGAGAATTCGTTAATCGTATAGAGGTCTTTTTTTTAAAGAGTAGACTGTTTAGCACAAGAGCGTCTCGTCTGCGTCATCAGCGAGTGCTATAAGGCAAACGTGTAAAAACCCTCGTTGAGATACCTCTCATTTTATTTCCAATACATTTTTATATAGATTTTAATACTACTGCTTCCAAAGAAATAATAAAGTTAAAATAATAATAATTTGTCCAATACTCGCCTTAGTTTTGCATTCCCTGTTATTTAATTGCCAAAGATCCAAGATAGACTAGCAGCCAAGATAATAGAATTTCTGGTAATTCTCCGGAAATTCGAAAGCAAGGAAATCCAGTTATTCAAGATTTACAACCAAGTAAGTCTAGAAAATTTTAGGAAGAGAAATATGACTTATTTATGACCTGATGTAATCAGAGTCCGTTAATCTCGCTTATCTAACAGGGATTTAAAAGTTCCATAGTGTTTCTAGTCTATTTTAATTTCTCGCAGCAGTTTAGGGTACTGTAAGTATTTAATTTTTAAAATCACTTGACTTAGAAATTTGACAGATCTATCGTAGATTCGACTTGAGTAATTGTGACAGTATTTCACAAGGACAACATAATTTTGCAATTAGGTAATAATTTCTCAAAGTTTGGTTAATTGACACACCTTGCTAGGTAGGGACTACAGTTTGAGACGCTCTTCCGTATCATCATGTTACTGTTTCTGGCATACTTAGCCTAAAACGATATGGATGATAGAATTCGCCTACAGCCATTAAAAGGAATATGGAAAGCAGCATCCAGAATATAATGGAAATATCAATAGTTTTTGCAAGCGGAAACACACGGACCCCTACACCCGTTAATCGGTTAATGTATTCAAGGCAGTTATGCTCCAGTGTAGAAACCAATCATCGAACTAATATCAATAAAACAAATATTTGCAAACATGTAGGTAATTAATTCCAGAAATAAACATTAATTAAAATTCATACAAATTTTCCTCACATTGTTCGCTGAAATTATTAATGTTCAATAAATTTTCTATTAAAATAGCTATTAATTTGTGATAAATATTTTTCATTTCACACTATAAAATTTAAATATATTTTCATACCTCATAATATATTATTATGACTAAAGACCGGATTTCATGCATTTTGCATATATGCATTTTTTGCATATGTATGTGTTTTTAAAGAAGAAATGCATATTTTAAGAACTATTGCATACCCAAGCATGTTTTATTGTTGTGTTGTTGTTGTTGTTATTTTCTTTCGTTTTATGCCCCCGCGCTACGTCCTCTGCACGGTGTGGCACCTGAACACCTGAACTTGATTTAGATTTGGATTTCCGTAAGAGGGCAATAGAAAGGTTAATAAAGTAATAAACTGCTCTTCTAGTGAGAAATTGCATTAGTCTGTGCGTTTTTTTGGTCAGATGTTTTAGCTAGAATTTCTTAACCTACACCTTGTACCTTTTATAAACATGTATTTGTTCACATTTGTTACAGTGAGATAATAATATTCTAATCAGATAACCTACGCTGTTGTTCAGGCACTACTATAACCTTAAACTTTGTTGTGAATACACCCGACAAAGATTAGTCTACTACCAGATAACGCTTACCCAGAACAATACCAATCTTCCTTCCTCTATAGCACCGACTATAGATCACCTACACTAGCTCAACTCAGGTTGGTTCATTGTTTTCCTTTTCTTACTTGATAAGTTTAAAACTGGATACGAGGTTATGAAATTAAGTCAAAATAAGGCACAGTTAAAATCAAGATTGGACGCCATCAAGTTTTATTTTTTTTTGCAATACCCTCCAGTTATGGTTGCGGATACAGTTAAAAAACACTTTGAAAAAAAAAACATACTTTGTATTCAAATTCGGTTAGGTAATTAATTACCTGTCGTAATCTTCGTTCCACGAATTCCGTTATCAAATAATTTCTAGGACACCAATTAAAATAAAGTTTATCAAAGTTGAGGCCAATACTTTTATTGAAAATAAAGTAAACTCCTCTAGCCGCATAAAATTTCTAGAATGAAAACTACTGTTTATCTAAACACACCCTCTTGTCAGTTTGCTAATCGAATATTGAAATTAATAGAATGCTACAGTTTGTTCATAAAAATTATAGATCAGAACGTTAACACAAATGATCTACTCTGCCCGAAACCTGCAACTAAGGCGGCGGTAACTCCTTCCGAACGGTACCACGCAGACTAATCTATGACTATTTCTACCCGAATAGGTTAGTCTCTCCGTAAGCCCAAGTTGCAAGTTTCTAAACAAAGCCAAATCCTCTAGATGCTATGGATCAAATTTTTAATCACTGCCTAAACAAGAAAACAAAATAAATAAATTCTCGGTTATAAACTGTACTAGAAAGTGTCCAAAAATGTAGCACCCGAGAGTCTACTAGTGGTACTAAGCCGGCTTAGTTTCACTTCACAAATGGGTTATACTAATATAAACTTTAATTACTTGGTTATTCAGTAGCAAATACTGAAAGTTATTACTCTGACTGTTAAATCTACTAAATTTGAGAGTGGAAGTTCAAAAACTAATAAAAGTCAATATCAAGATGTTAAAAATTGTCAATATTTACGAGCGGAGTAACTATTCATTCATTCATTCATCAACTATATTAATCACTTATCTGTAATTATGGTCGATCTCGGATACCAGAGAGTATTTCTAAAATAATTTATATTAGATTTCTAAAATTTCTATCATCTGTTTTGCTATTGTCGTCATTCGGACATATCACCAGCCAATAATATTTCGAAATCTGATGTCATACGGAAAGTCCTGCTAAACACCAAAAAATATACATTAAGGAACCCAGTTTGTAAAGAATCTACTCCACGACAGAGAACCTAAAACTAGAACCCTTCAGCTAGGGGTAATCTTACAAAACCTTCCTGGTCCGCTAATATTATAACGCTCGTCCCGTGTTGAGCCCGTGAGAATTACCAAGTAATTGCCATTACAGCTGTTGGTTGAGTCTAATCGTAATTTCCACAAAACGAACTATTTTATAGCCTTCCACAAGTTAAAATTGGTTCTAAAACCTATTTCATCACAAAAAAATTACTTCTTGGGAGCTCTGCCTCACAAAATTAACAGCAACCTATTAGTAAATACTTTAAAACTGTTTGACTAACATTGACCTAAGTACCTGTAAAGACAGTTTGTCTGTTGCTGTCATGGTCATGAAATTAGGCTCGTTCGATCTCATCGAGAAATAACAGAGATGCAAATCCGATCGATATACCCAACTATAATGCTTTATTTTTTGTCATTGCCAAACATAAATATATTACCTATAAAAAGAAGATTTTTCACCTGTAATAACGGTTTACTAGTCTTTTGAGACTTTTAAAACTAAAACCATGGCCAGTAAGAATTCACCGAATATCTTTGAAAAATGTTTTTAGCTGCTAATATCCCTTTAAGCAAGTTGACCAGTCCGCAAGTAAAGGCTTTTCTGCAAATATATTCAAAATTTAATACTCCAGATGAATCAACATTAAGAAAAAACGTCATGGTGCTTGGTATCGACGAAATAAAGAACGAAATCGGAAGTAACTCTCTGTCTATTGTAGTTGACGAAACGACTGATTCGTGTGGTCGGTACATAGTTAATTTAAGGATCAGAAAACTCACAGAAGAAAAACCTGGAAAAGCTTATTTCATAGCTGTAAAAGAACTGAAAAAAAAACGTTTCTACAGATAAAATTCTTGTCCTGTTGTCCGATATTGCACCATATTATATGGTAAAGGCAGGTAAGAATTTAAAAATATTTTATGCAAATTTCATTCATTTAACTTGCCTAGCTCACGGATTAAATAGGGTTGCGGAAATCATTAGAGCTTCCTTCCCATTGGTCGAGGACCTAATCACAAATGTGAAAAATATATCCATAGGAGCCATATTGAGAGTGCAGTTTGACAAGGCGAATTTGCCAGTAGTACTATTACCACCTTAGCCTGTCGTGGACAGAGGGGGGTACCTGGATTCGTGCGGCAATATTTTATGCCGGTAATTTCCAAAAATCTGAAAGACTTAATTTCACAAATGTTTGATGATTCACAGTGCATCCAAAAGTGTAAAGAAATATTTCAAAATATTAAAGTGGAACAACAGTTAATGCAAATTAAGTGTAACTATATGTAATTCTAGCAGACAGTATTTTGCAACTAGAAGAATCGTGTACAAGTCTACCAGAGTCGATGAATATAATAGAAACATGTGTACAAAATTGCAAACAAATACGAGATGAGGTAGGAAAAGCAGTAGTGGCAAAATTAGAAAGTTTAATAGAAAACACAGGTTTTAAGGCAGGTCGTAAAGATAAAATCAGGAAAAACTGTAAATAATTTGGCTATTGAATCTGCCTTATTTCCGAAATTAAAATTTTTCCCTATAACTTCAGTAAGTAGATGTAGATAAGTACTTAGATCACTTTGTTGATACAAACATGTCATTAGTGATAGACGCCACAATTTTTTTAGTTTAAAAACTTGAAGCACACGTAATAACTAGCACGTGTTTTAATTTTTCAAATTAATATTAATGTATGTTTGACATAAACTTAAACTGATATAGGAAAATGGTATTTCTGATTTAATAAAGAATAAATAAATTTATTTCCTGCATGAATTTCAAAAAAAATCATATATATGCGCATGTTCTTAAGGTTTTTGGTTGCATGTAAGCCGATCTTTATTCATGACCCTACAAAATAGTCAAGTAGATGACATTTTAGGGAATCATGATAAAAAAACCATTGTGCGAATTTAGAACGATATTAATAATTATTCTATTTGACGAAATTAAAAAAATGCGAAACATATAAAGAGATGCATTTTATCAGTGTCGCTCAGTATATTAAAGAAACACTTGAAACAAATTAGTATGTAAAAGAGTATAAACATGGTGGCGTCTAACGTCTGTACTTACAAGCGGAATCTAGATGCAAGACAGATGTACAGATATTCATCATTAAGACGAGCGTAATTAAAACCTGTGAGGGTCTGGTCAGTGGTTGATGGATTATATCGTCTGACAAGCAGGACATTGACCTGAGCTTTGCTCGGTGAATTACTCTTTGCTAGATAATACAATAGACGCCTATGTTTTTAATTAATCTAAGTCTTCTTTATTCGTAAAGGGTATATTATGAGTAAAGAAAACTTTTATATACGGGTTCAGGCATTTAAGGTGATACAATCAATTTTTCCAACAACGAATAGGAGTCTTTGGCGGAATACAAAATGTTTATATCCTCCGTAACTTACCATGTACTAATTTGTGCAAAAAGCTTTCAGTACCATTTTAAATGAATAAAAGTTTTAATAATTTCAGATTTTGCAACTCTTATCATTAGCAGCAACTTATAAAAAGTGCCGGAAAGCGTCTACGTATACTCAACGTTGATAAGCCACCTGCACGTGAACGTGTGACTGGGCATTGTTGTTTTTATTGATATAATACTGACTACAATTTCCGCTACAGGTTTGGCGTTATACATTCCTGATTACAAGAATATATGAAAGTAAATTATTTGCATTTAAATTGCACTCCTCATATTAATAAGGCTTATTTATAAATTTAACTTCCAGGTGATTGGAACTTCAAATGGCGACCTATAAAATAAATCCATTTATGTTTAAAGTAAAAATTGCCTTAAATACGTGAAAGCGCTTTATGGATCAAACCTTAGAAGACGCGTTTCAAAAAGCAACCTAACCTATAAATTGAACCAACTCATGTTTGAAGTAGTGAAAACCGCATTAAACGCGTGACACCTTTATATGGACCGTCTCTTTAAACATCTATAGTATTTATCTGACAGGGCAAAGCTTCTTAGTTATTATAAAGAGGAATATAAAGAGCAGCTTTAGATAGTAACATTTTTGGAGCGAAATACTGAATGAGAGGCGACTTTTTGTCAAGGTAACATTTTTAAAAAGATTTTAGAGTGAAATGTACATGTACACTCAGAGGAATAATGATGTATAATTTCTTAATACACTATGCAAAAAAAATTGGAGACATTTATCACACAATAATTGTTATGTTTTTTTCTCATAAACACCTATATAAATAATTCTGATTCAATTATTGTACATTCGTTTTTATACAGAACTACTTAATTACGTATCCTAAAATAATATACAAAAATATGTTCTAATAGTGTAAAATGATATTGTGATTTAATGAACAATTCTATTATAATTTGGAACATCCCTTTCGTTTATTCTACACAATAACGAACATTTTCCAGATACAATTATCGCCGCCTTTTATACTGCACACTGCACAAGCACAATATTGTTCATATTTGCCACACATATTTTTAGAATAGTCATGTTTAGTTTCAGATACCTCCTGATTGTAGTGTTCAAAACAAAGTTGAAGAAAAATGGTATTCATTGAATAAATTTATGAAAAACAATATTAAGTGCGGGCAATGTTCGGGCACAGCTTATGTATGTATAAGCTGTGGTTCGGGTCTCTTCCATCCCTAATGTATGAGATAGGTGGCGGCGCGGTGGCAGCGCGACATTGAGAAATCCTATTTGCCTTCATGAACCAAGTAAATCGACCGACATAACCTCAAATAAAAATAAGTGGATTAGGATTTATTACAACAATATTATATTATTATTGTTTAATATTAATTGATTGTGATCTATTGGGATGATAATCGAAGAAGGCAGGTAGACAAAACTTTCTAAAACTTTTGATATTTGAGAACTGACCGCCAGTGCTTATGTCTATTTTTTAAATAATTGTGCTTATTAATTGTGCACAATTGTTTAAAAAAAAGATGCTCATTAGAAAATAAAATGTTCTTAAAAAATATACACAACAGCAAATTTTAATTTTATACAATAATTATTCGGAAATAAAGAATAAGTTTATACACAATCTTATGTACATTTATTGCAGAAATTGCGTCAAGTACACCTTCAGACACAATTTGTGCGAACATTTTATGAAAACGTTTCGTTCAGCGTACAATTAAGAAAGGATGCATCCTTTCTTAATTGGCTGTATCTCATTAACAGCTTAATGAAATTGAAAAATATAGTAAAAGTGGCCAAAAGAAATCTATGAAAATTATTTTTCAGTTTCTAGGTTCGCCACTAGAGGACGTAAATAGTATAACAAAGTACAAAATTTTGATATCCTTTAAAGTTCGATAATTTTTGCTTCATTTTGGTCTTGATTTTTTTTTTGTATCTCCAATAACAAGAGAATTTATATGTATAATGCAGAACAATTATGGAGTGTAGTGAAGTGTAGTAGGGTTAAGAGTCTATTTTCACGAACACAAGACATTGTCCTTGCTATTAACACAATAAATTACTTGCTATGTATAAATTCTTCACTGCAATTGCACAAATTTCACAAACTTATATTTTATATTAAAAACTCGAATTATACCCATTACAGCATTTAGTTTGGGTTAGAGTCCCAAGTCGGGTTAATTTGGATTAGCTTCTGCTTATCTTAGGTTCAGGCCCTTGTACTACAGAGGGTGATTTACCAAAAGTTCAACAAATTATTAATATAAAATTATTTGTGTTGTAAGTCGTTAATTGTGTGTTACAAAAATGCCTGTTACAAATCAAGGGGGTTTCGATATGCAGGCGATATGTAGTTTGATTTTCTTTTTAAATGCCGTAATTGCCGCCGTAAAATCTTTAAAATATCCCGGAACACGTGCATACGCACGAAGAGCTTTTAAACGATAAGCACAACGTTTACGTACCACTGGCTGTATGGAGACAAAAAACAGGTCGTACAGAAGAGAATATTCCAAATGTTTGTGCTTACGTTGAGTTTAGTCTCTGTGTTATCTTACGGAAAAGGGATTTACCCATCTTCTTGGAAAGTCGCTCGAGTGCAACTATCGCCCAATTGCCTTGCTTCCAATAATCTCCAGAGTCATGGAACGTGTAGTCAATCAGCAACTACTCAAGTACCAGAATAATCAGCGATAATCAATACGGCTTTAGCAAAGAGACATCGACAGGAGATATATTGGCCTATGTCACTCATATATGGAGTAGGGCAATTGAGAACTACGGAGAGTCTCGAGCGATTGCGTTGGATGTTTCAAAGGCTTTCGACAGACTGCTCAATAAACTGCCGTCCTTCGGACTGCCAGCCTCTCTATGCAACTGGCTTGCCAGTTTCCTTAAGAACCGATCTTGCACGTTGCAGTTGATGGACACATCTCAGACACATTCACCATCAACGCGGGCGTGCCTCAGGGCGCAATACTTTCACCAACTCTGTTCCTCATCTATATTATTGACTTATAAAACGAATAATCCTGTTTACAGTTTTGCAGATGACAGTACCCTTGTCACCCACTTTAGATCAGAAAAACCCTTACCAGCGACTGAGATTCATCACCGCAGACAGAAGCAGATTACAGAAATTAATCAAGACCAGGAGAAAGTTCAAACTTGGGGCGACCGAAATTTGGTCCAGTTCAATGCAGCAAAACCCAAGCAGCCACGTTTACCAAGAGGGCCAATACAGCGGGCCCGGACATCATTATGGCAGGATCGACCATTCCTTCATCCTCCTCAATCGGACTGCTGGGTGTCTCGGTCAACAGCAACATGTCCTGGCATGATCACGTTGCTAACATCGCAAAATCAGTCTTCCAGAAGCTTGGTGCGCTATTTCGCAACCAAAACTCTATACACCGCAGCAGTTGCTCTTGCTCAACAGAGCGCAAATAAGACCGTGCTTAGAATATTGCTCACATATCTGGGGTGCCGCACCAAACCACACCCTAAAGCTTCTGGATTCCATTCAGAAAAGAGCTGTGCGTCTCGTCGGCGACCCGGAATCTGGATAGTCTGGAACACCGCAGACATGTGGCCGAGATGTCTCTGTTTTACAGATACTTTCACGGCAGATCTTCCCAGGATTTGGCCCGTCTCATCCCGCCCCTGGCAACTTCTGTCAGACAGTCACGACAGACGGCAAGAGAGCACCAGTTCGTCGTACAACTGGAAACACCTAGAACATCGCTTTACAAGAACTCCTTTGTCTGGCACACTGCATCACTGTGGAACTCACTCCCAAGACATCTGTTTCCCACTAATTACAACCTTCAAACATTCAAGAACCGTGCCAATCAACATCTTCGCACACACACCGCTCGTCGAGCGCCATAGGATATTCCTTTAGTGTGTGTGCCACTGCTATAAAAAAAATTACAACCTACAACTATCCCAGAACTGTGTCAATCCACATCATCGCACATACACCGCTCGCCGAGCGCCACTACCATAAAAAAAATAAAAAATAACTCCAAATGATTATGACAGACGGCTAAATTTCTGTCACTGGCTTATTATTATACTAAGAGAAGATCCCTATTTACACCTATTTGTCCTTGTGTAAAAATACATAATGTACAACTGGTCTCAGCAGAACCACCCTGGATGAAGGAAGTGCAGCATCAAAAGCACTGGAGTGTAAACGAATGGTGCGTGGCATAATAGGCAATAAAATAATGGGACATCTCATTTTTTATGAATACCTTAATAAAAGGGTTTATTTGAACTTTTTGCCAAACGAATTACCATTGATTGAAGATGTCAACTGATTTCCAAGACTGAATATATTTTTTCAGCATGATGACTGCCGTGCACATTTCACAGCAAACATGCGACAATTTTTAGATGTTCACTACCCGGATAGATGGACAGGGTGTGCTAGTTTATTTTAATTGCATCCGAAATCTACTAACCTCACTTTACATGTTCAGATTTTTATCTATGTGGAAGCTTGAAAGAGCTAGTTTCCCAAAGTCGATCCCCAACACCTCATGGCATGGTTAATCGAATAAGGTATGCCTTTCAAACATAAAGAAAAGATTTACACCGTTATTATCGGTTAAGGCTTGCAAACGTCGCGTGGTGGCATACTTAACATTAGGTTTCTCGTATACTCTTGCGTTATTTGATTCCATGCTTCCATTATTCTTTGGTGAAGCAATTCATCCTGAATTCTAGGCTGGAGATTATTTTTATACATAAATTTTGCCATTTCACCCCAAACCTTTTCAATCGGGGACAGAACACGAATATAATTTTTTGCTAAATGATTTTGAACTATACGGACCTTATCTTTAAAGCATTATCGTGTTAAAATATAAAATCTTGGCCATTTTCATTTAGTATACTGTAACAGAATGGTGCATTGAGGCTTCCCTGCACTATTTGGCAAACTGATGGGCCCCTTGTACTAATCCAGCCTCAAACGTTTATGTAAAAGCGACCACTTTGATTTGTCTTATGAGTTTTGTACCAGAAGGCGTGTAAACGCGGATTTTCCCATTGTTGCAAGTTCTTTTTTCGGGAAATATTACGTTTCCCCACATGTTATCTTCATTTATGTATTCATGAGCAAATTCTCCTCTTCTCTGCTTGTTTGCTTCGCTCAAAAGTATATTATTGGCAGCGCAGCAGCTTTTTATATCCGAACTACGAAGTCTACTCCGAGCTATCTTAGCCTAATCAAGATAAGGAGGTCTTCTTTAGCTTGTATTGCTGTTTCAAAGGGTTGATCTCTTAGAAAATTAATTAACTCTATATGTTCGCCTTCATTCCAAATTTTGGGGGAACCGAAACCTGCACGGTATTTTTGCTAATTTCCAATTCATCTACAATGCTTCTTATTTAATGCCTCTCTTTCAATCACGTGTATATATGATAGCTTTTTGCTCGGCAGTTAACGCGGGCATTTATAGTTATTTATGTACCAAGGGTATTAAGTAGATGTTTATGCCCTGAGGGCTACAATGTTACAAACCCGAGGGCCTCTGACCAGAGGGTTTATAAGTCGCCCGAGGGCGTAAATATCTATTAATACCCGTGGTGCTTAGAAACTTTTATGTCATACTAGTTCGCTATTGCATTCACAATATGTAAATATTTAAAAAAATACGAATTCCATTCAATTATTTGAGTCCATAAAGTGTACTTTATGCCGGCACGGCCATAAAGTGGACTTTATGCCCACACGGGCATAAAGTAATCCATTATGTAAATGGTATCTAAGGTATAAAAACAAAATAATGTACTGGTATGACATAAAAAAAAATTATTTCTGTTGACACGTCCGTCAGTCATAAAATTAAATCAAACTCATAACTTCAAAATAAGCTAATAGTTCTGCAGATCAAAATACATTTTGCTGTCTCAGTTTCTTTTTTCAGCACGTTGGTTGGTACACTTGGTGTGTGGAAGGTCAAGGGCCTTATAGATACAGACTTAATTTCTTCGAATAGCTGGAAAATATATTGGATATTTCACAAAGTAAAACAGGAAACAAAAATGTTTCATCAAAACAAAATCTCCAAGAGTACATTTAATTGAGAATATATTTTTTCAAAAATCTTTAACACATTTTTGTAATACACTATTAATGATATATTTCCTCTATAAATTGGCAAAACAAAATACCACTATATACCGTAAAGTATAAGGAATCTTAGTTTTCAGGTAATATCGTGTTCGAAAAGAAAAGGAAACAAGAAACTTCGTACATGTTTATTAAAGAAATTGTACCAGTTAATAGAGCAGGTTTGAGCAAAGTTTTTAACAAGTAAACGAAACTTGTTAGCTTCTGTTGAAAACTAATGTACAACAATCGACAAGCTCGGAATTTATTTTCAGCAGACATCGGACAAAATAAATAAAATACAAAATAAATAAATAATATGAATTCGTTTAACAATACCTATACAAGACAAAAGTAATGATACGTGTCGTACGCACTCGAAAGCCACACAAAATAATATATTTGGTCGGTATAAACAATTAATTCTTTAATCATTTATGTCAATATAGGTGGGGGCGGTAATTAACTTTATAGTTAACCACTTTAACTAGCGGACTATATCAAAATAGGGTGGTGTAGGTATTCATAGGGTGTCAATTGAAACAGGTATTTTATATATTACGTACTTTAATAATGCAAGATTTAATTTGCATTAAATATGAATAATATATATAATGATTTCTAACTACTTTCAAGCATTCATCCCTTCACACATAAAACTAAATAGGTACTGTACATTTGGTTAACTATTATTAAATTAAAACTTAGAGAACAGAAAAATCAGGTGTTGCCGAGCATGCTTTTGATAATAATCATAGAATAACAATTAAAAATTTAAAATTAATTCATAATATAACTGATAGGAGATTATTAGACGCATATGAAAGTATGGAAATTATTAAATGTAAGAATAGTTTAAATAGAGATAGAGGGCTTATTCCGTATAGTCCATTGTATTGGTTGATCAAGCGTGACTAGTGGGATCCCAGGATTGGTTCTTTTTAGTTCCACTTGATTAAGCAAACAATAGTATAAAAGCGAGTTAGGTAGATTTTAATTTTAGTTTTAATCATCTCCTGATGATGCTAACATGGTTAGCGAAACGCGCGTCGAGTGCAAATATTCTGTTTCGTTATTGTGGATAAAACTCTGTTTTAGTTTAGAACTTTCTTGTATTTAAACTAACTGTTTTTCTTTCGCACAAAATACCTTGTACTTTACGTCTTCTTCGATTCTCTCAATCAACTTCACTAGGGATATAGATAAGACTTCGAACAGTTGAGTCGAATCTCGGGGACATGAATAGATTTGTCTACCACAAATTTCCATCCGCCATTTTACCGTCTTCTATCTTCAACAGGAGAGTCGCTACGATTTGTATAATTTCTAGAAAATGCGTTAGAACGCCCAAAGAGTCCTTAAGTTAATTCAGTGTTGAAAAAAGGTAACATAGATTACAGCAGATATTTTCTAAATATCTGTGCAAACAAAATGAGAAAATTGCCCAAATCTTGGCGCCAACTGAGGTACAACTTTTTAGCTGCTTTTCGAGTGAACGATGGCACTGCACTAAAATCTAATTCCTCTAGAAGTGGATAGAAAAGCAGGAACGGAGTGGGCAAGCCCATTATTGCATTTGAGAGAGTAAAAAAATGCTCTTTCTCTATTTGACATATTGTTGTTTACACAACATTGACGGTGACAAAGATATATTAAATTGAGAACGATTAATAACGATTTCCTTGACAGAAAGACAGTTTGCTTTCCTGCGTTTGTTGCATATAACGGAATCTATTACACCGACAATCCAGGTTCGGACTGAGGAGTAACTGACATACAATGCTTTAAACGCACACATTTACTGTTTACCTAAGGTGAAATAAATATATTTGGAGTTTAATTATGGCTCATTCATACTATGGACATATAGGGTGTTATCACTTTATGTATTTATTTATTTTTAAAACCGATTTATGTGGTTTTGGCGATTAATGTAAACGTCTAAATAATACGTATAAATATTGCTGTATCTACAAAAAGATAACAAAATGGATTAGGATGGTGGTTAATTGCTTCGGAATGTTCTTTTCCAAATATGTTGCTATTAGGCAAAGAGTTATGCTTAGAAACGCTTGTTATAGTTATAGAACCTATCGAGGAAGCTTAAATTTTTAAATAAAGAAGCGAATCGAAACTATTGCTTTGGTACCTACCTTTCAACAAAACTACATCTATCTATGTAGCAGCTTACATTATTTATCCATACTACGTTATCATTGTTGTTTTTGTGGTAGGCAGTGGAAGATATTCGCGGAAACACATGCAAGCTGCTGTATATCCAGTATAATACGGCTCTTAATCAATTTTTTTTTATCATTAAACTAATATTTCACTTCACCCATGGCTCTCCAACAAAAACTAACTAGAACTAAACCAGGGCATCTGGCATCTAGGGATCGGCAAGACAAGAAATCTTATCTTGACAAGCAATTTCTTGTCTTGAAATATTTTCAAAAAGTAAAAAAAAATCTTGTCTTGACCATTTCTTGAGAGTTGGTGTCTTGTCTTGACTCAAGAAATCTTGAAAATTCTTGACATCTTGACGAAAGGGGAACCCCCGTTTAAAAGTCGGGATGGGATTGGTTGATGTGATTTTTATGCTTTATGCGTAGAATCGAGGGTCACGTGGTCAGGGTAGTATTGTTTTACAGCTCGCTGCGTTGAAAACTTTTTTTTTTATTTAAATTATTTTACGTAAATCCAAAATTTCTGTACGCCACTGAAGTAGATCCGCTTTGCAAAGTTCATTTTGATTCTAATATCTTAGGCCATAACATATTCAAAAATGATAAAAAAAATCCTCTGAAAATATGCATTAAAAAATTATAATTTAGCCCAGAAGACATAGTTTTACCAAAATTAAAGTATCAATTTTCATTTTGTTTGTATTGACCTCATTTTTTAATAGTCAATATTTCGAACCTTTTCACATAATTTTTGCCTATTTTTACATATTTATTTCATTTGGCCGATTTTTGCAAGGACCTGGTTTGGTTTTGAAATATACGCCCTTTTCTGTACGCCACTGAAGTAGACTAACTTTGCAAAGTACTTTTTGGTCCCAATACCTCAGGCCATAACATATCCAAAAATGATAAAAAAAACTTTGAAAAAAAGTTATTAAGCATTCCAATTTAATGTTGTATATGTTAACTTTGGACATACGACAAAGTGCCGCTTGGTAACATAAACATTTTTTGCATAATATTTTTTTTATCCTTCCATTAAAAATGTTGCCGTGCTTTGTTTTTTTTCCCTATTAAACTAGCAACAAATGTGCTTTTTTTAATTTTATATTTTCAAGAAATTTCAAGATTTTCTTGATTTCTTGCCAAGAAATCTTGAACTTGATAAGTAATTTCTTGTCTTGTCTTGAAAAACAAGGATCATTTCTTGTCTTGATCTTGTCTTGAAATCAAGACAAGATCAAGACAAGATCAAGAAGTTGTCAAGAAAATGACGACCCCTCCGCATGCCAAAAATCAAGAAAAAAAAATAAAAAATGCAGTACCACAATCGAATCATACATCTTTTCTAACAACGATTCATTTTCGAACGATGATTCACAGCTAGTATTTGTACTTAAATCCCATCGGGGAGCAACAGTAAGATATTCAGTGCAAATGTTTTTTTTTTAGTGCGCCACTTGAGTCGCTGTAATCGCGCGGAAGCGTATGGAAAAGTTGTGAAAGCTGCTACGTAGACGCAAATCAAAACTCTCATACCAACTCTAACCAAATTGCTTCATTGGGCGCATCCAGGGACGTTCAGCAGCTTAGATAAGCGCTAATTAAGTCAGCCTGTAGCAACTAGCACTTCCCTGAATAGAATTCTGTTTGTCAGCCTGAAATAGGATAATTTGCCATCACGTCCCATGACGTATATAAATCTTCTATTATTCATTATTTTATTACTTAACTTTCGCCTGATCCAGATAGAATTATTATGCAATTATTGTGACAAAAACTAAAAACGATACCTGAAAGCACGTCGTCACACTTTAAAACAAATTATTTTAAAGTTATGTAATACCAAAGACAATTCACAGGGAAATTGTCTTTGGTAATACGTTACTGTCAGAATTTCGATTTTCCCTCTATATTTTTGACACAGCTGAGGAACTCAGCGTAATATTTGTTGGCTGAGTTGATCATTCAGCGGCTTTTTCAGAGCTGTGTGTCAGCTTACCCATTCAGGGAAATCGCTTAGTCAGTATTTCAGCCGCTGAGCGTCCCTGAATGCACCCATTATTAAGATTGCGGTTTCGATCATAATATATCAGTATTCTTAAACTAAGCACAACCGGCTCTTCCAAAATGCATGGCAGCATAATAAAGTGAAAAAAAAAATTCAAATGCCCGTAACTCCCAATATGTCAGGGTTAGAGCTCAAGTGTATCAAGTTTTTAAATTCAGCTTTCTAAAACAAATCAAGACTTGAAATAGTAAACAAGGTGTTATATAGAAATACATATTGATGACGTTAGATCTCGAACGGCTCTGATATCCAATTGAGCAAAAGATGGACAATTAAATATAAATTTGATGTGTTCGAAGGTCTATTCGAAATATTATCGGATTTCACAAAAGTTAGTTGATTCTTTATAATATAAACACAATTTATAATGAGTCGCGTGCTTTTAAAATACACTATTTTTGTTTTTTTGCCTTTAGTACTAGTATTAGTTTGCATACAATGAAAAACCCTGCCATTTGCCATTTCGATAAATCATTGCCGCTAAGAGCCATTTATTTCCAAAGAGACTCTAAATACATATAATATATAACATATCTATACAATACAGATTTTTAAGGTACATTTTTATATAGATGTGTTCTATATTGTTGTGGCGGATTCATGTTTATGAGACAAATTATTGCCCGTTTTTTCATCTCAGTTATAGACTTTTTGAATGAGGCCACAGTGCTAATTAATACAATAAATATTAATTATATAATACAATAATAATGAATAACTACGTCGAAAACCCTAAAATACTGGAAAATGTTCAAGGTTTCAAGGAATAAATCTGGCCCAGTTGTCGAGAACCAGAAATCTAAAGATGAAAATGGTTAGTAAATGTAATTAAAACAGTAAAAAACTCGTGCACTTTGTCATGTTTTGAATTGTCTTTGATAGGATGACAGGAATAATGTCCTATTGTATAATTACTGGTCTGTTAGGATAGTGTTATTAGGTAAATAATTGTTGCGTTTTTGAGGTGCTATATATCTACAATTTTCAGTGAAGTTTGTTTAAATAGTTCGTTAATTTTTAAGTGTTCCTTACCAGCTTCAGTTTTTAGGATAGAGAACCAGGTCAAAATTAACAGGAAATGAAGCAATGCATTCTAATCTAACAGATCAGTAATTATTATACAATATGACATATTATTATTTTCATCTTATGAAGGACAATTCAAAACAGCTATTTACTATTTTAATTGCATTTTCATTTTTAGTTTTCCTATTCTTGGCTACGAGGGCAGATTCGTTCCTCGAAACATCGAGCATTTTCCAGTTCTTTTAAGTTTTTCTGCTTCGTTAGGTTCACTTAATTAGCACTTGTGCAATTTACACCGTCGGGCTAAGGGGCCTTATTCAAAAAGTCTACAACTGAAGTGGAAAAATAGACAACAATTTGTTCCCCTGCATTTTTATATTTTTCAATAACCTGAACACTTTTAAGTTTAATGTCATTTTTGAGGTGAAAACTTCTTTAGCACGGGTATGATTTGAGACTCGATGAAACGAAAAAGCGACAGCAGGATGTAGCCTGCGGGAGAATGAGATAGAACAGTTATACAGTTGTTACATGTTTGTTAAGAGTAAAAAGTAAAAAGTAGTTCTTGTCCGATCACTGAAGCTAAGCAACGTCAGGCCTGGTTAGTACTTGGATGGGTGACCGCTTGGTTTAATTTTATGAAAGTTTCACTTCTACTGCGTGTGAACTTCCCATTTTTTTTTTAATTTTCTTTAAAAAAATTACTAATTATTTTAATTTCGTAATTATAATCCAGACCACGGAGTGATGGCATACTGTTGTCTTTGTTTTAAAAATCGTAATATTATGCGCAAAATCAATTAATTTTCGCAAATATTTGCTATCTGTAAGACACAATTACTAACATAATTTTTAGAATTATACAAAGTCGAATAATATTTATAAGATCAATCGACTTACCTGTAAGGAAGATCGATCGGAATTATCCGAGCATCTTCGCCGTCCCTCATTACACTTTGTAGTATACAACTTTTTCCCAATCGGTACAATTTTTAAAGAAGTTATCTAAAAACATGGTGATTCAGCCGACTCTGGCTAGCCGCTCGAGCTTATCGCCTTGATGCGTCATTACAATTTTGGTTCGTGAGATTTTTGATTACATTGCATTTGGGGTGAAAGGGAGAAGGTAAAGACTGGGTGGGTTTGTAATGAGGTACGGCGAAGATGCTCGGATAATTCCGATCGATCTTCCTTACAGGTAAGTCGATTGATCTTATAATTATCCTTCGCATCTTCGCCGTCCCTCATTACACTTTGTAGATGTTTAAAGTATTTGCGATGTAATCTACATTAACTGAGAATTGCGATATTTCTGTAGTCCTAGATTTGTAAGGCCCTTTTTATAACCTAAAATTCAAATTTATAACCATTAGATTTAATAACACACATATGAAGGTACATATCATGTTTAACGCTTAACTGATATTAACCTTTAACTTATTTTTAATACTATACCAATATTCTTATGTAATATGATAACAAGTTGGTAAGTAAGTTATAATTGTAGCTCCATATTTATATGATGCTGTAGAAATTATGGTTCAGTAAACAGGATGCAAATCCAGTGAGATTACCCACGCCAAGTTTGTTATAGAATTTTGAGAATACTTTTGATTTTTCTGTCGAGCCAGCTGTCTTCTGAATGGTTTGTAATGTAACTCAAAATCTTTGAGCTGCTGAAGTTGCCCCGTGTCGCGTGCTGTGTGCCCCAAAGATTTCCGTGTTTATACTGCTGGCTCTTAGTATTAACTTGACCCATCTGCTAATGGTTTGACTGCTGTCTGGGTGATAATACTTTTTGTGAGTGAGTATTACATTTTCTTTGGTTTTGCTACTTGTGGTATCGATTGCATCTGCAAATGCAACGATCTATTAGCATATTTACAGTATCTGTGAATGCCGTAATTTCTGTTTTTGAACAGAAAAAATAGGTATGTTCACTAGCTGCAACTGCAATTGCAGACAGTGGAGGGTACGATCGATTGTATCTGCTTATACAACGAACTATTCACCTTTTATTGACTGGTAGCACCCTTTTTTCTTTTGTGCGTTCTATGTAAGTCTCTAATAGTGTGGCTATACATAGTTCAGGTTGATTGGTAAAATAAAGTAATATCAAATTAGGTTGAAGTCTGTTTAAGCCACCTGCTTTTATTTTATCCAGGAATCTGATTTGAATTATGTGTTCATATTTAAAAATATTGTCTATTTTTACTTCCGGGTTGTCAGTGTGCCGGTGTGCCGTTATTGGTATTAAGAGTGTTACTAGCTTTAAAGTTAGATTTGTAGATTTAAGGATTCGTGAAGGTACATGCTCTTTAAGCGCTGTAGAACTGGGTAGGAATCCCAAGTAAGTAATTGAGTACTTCGGATTTGGGGGTCTTATGTTAAATGTTCCATTGAGAATCCCTTTTATAACCACTTCGTCTTTTGTTTAATATTCAATATTGGAGAAAGTGCAGATTTGTGTGAGTTCATGGTAGAGTAGGATGACTCCGAAGACAATTGAATGTTTAGGAGCTCAATAAGTTTACGGTTTTGGTATATATTTGTTGGTGCTTACAAAACCAGAAATTCCCCTATTTATTGTAAGTATTTCCGTATTGTTTGAGGGCGCTATCTGTCAATGAATAAATAATCACTTTTATCGCTTCATTAGGTACGCTTTGTTATAGAAAGGCTCTCCTGACAATGAGGAAGTTTCATCAATTTTTTATTTTATTTTTATTTTTATTTTTTTTATTATTATTGCTGATTTTGATAGCCCATGAAAAATAAGTGAACACGTGTTTTTCTTTTTTCCATAAGCCAAAAAATAAGGCAGATACAGCGCCTTGAGATGTGCTTATGATGTCATAATACACATGAATTGTTACGTCACACCATGCATAGTATATCTATATATATACAAAACTAAAAACTAGTATAGCTCTTTTAATATTCATCTTAGTGGAAATAAAAAATACGTATCGATTTCTCTTTCACTGTTCTATAGTTTGCAATAAAAAATAATCAGTTTAATTTCTCAGGAGACTTCCTAATTTCCCTACAGCCAGGGAAATTTTCTTCCACAATGGTTGTTTCTCTCTGTAAGCAGATGTGAGTAGGTATTTTTCAGGGTAAAAGATAATAGACTGTTCTGTCAGTAGGTCCCTTTTCTCTTGCATAAACCCGAAAAATGAGCATTGTTGCGCGGGAATAACTACGCTTTTTTCAGAATTTATATAAAACCTAAATATTGTAATGTTTGTGTAATTTTATTTATACTTTTAAGCTCTCTTTTGAATTACCAATAACTAGCTAATCGACTAAGTAGAGTAAAGTTTTTATACCCTTTAATTTTACATATCTTACAACTGGTTTCAGTTTTGTGAAAAGATATGGAGCTGTATATAAACCAAATGAAACACAATTAAATTGGTATAATACGTTGCAAAAACGAATCTTAACAACTTTTTGACTACTGTGCATAGGGATAAGGAAATATGCATCTTTAAGATCGGTATTCCCCAAGAATGCGTATTTTGAAATTAAATTTTTTGCCGTCCTATGTAGTCTTCTATTTTGCTAACTGGAGTGGTGTCCTATTGAAAGGCATTTTATAATCCTGTACCCACTCTATTATTGAACTGTTTACCTTTAATTTCTGCCAATTTTGAACGTATAATTCTAGTTCAAACGGTTGGCTAATTAAATTATTGAAGGGGAGGGCTAAGGCATTAATCCCACGGACCATAGTTGTTTCTGTAATTGATACAGTAGTTGCCTTGGCAGGATTTAGTACTCTCTTTAAGATTTAATTTTGATGGTCGGAGGACATTACAGTTGGTGGATACTTCTCTATCATACTGTTTTTTTTTTTAACATTGGGCGGACATTGTACCATCTAAAAACTATCTATCTGATAGTTCTGGCCACGCAGGTATGATTTCCTCGTTTTTTTTTTTTTCTATTAACAAAGCGTGGTCTTTACTTTGTTCAGGACCATCTGGTGCTTCTGATGTTGGTAAGTCTTGATTCGGATAAGTTATTTCCTCAGCTAGCGTGAGAGGATCTTCTAATGCATCTGCAAATGCAAAAGATTTTTGTTGGTTTTGCTACTTATTATATCGATTGCATCTGCAAATGCAACGATCTATTAGCCTAGTTACAGCATTTGCAAATGCTGCAATTTCTGTTTTTGAACAGAAAAATAGGTTCATGAATATGTTCACTACCTGCAACTGCAATTGCAGACAGTGGGTACGATCGATTGTATCTGCTAATACAACGAACTATTCACCTTTTTGCTTGCTGCTTAACCCTGGTTATGCTTTCGTCTGCATCTGCAAATGCAACGATTTTTTAGCATATTTACAGTATCTGCAAATACTGTAATTTCTGTTTTGAACAGAAACCAAGAGTGTAATAATTCGCTACCTCCAATGCAATGATTTTATGTAAGAGGGTTGCAATAGTATGGTGGTTATTTGTTTTTGGTAGTCATTTGTGTTTGTATCTGCAAATACATAGCACTATACCGTTTTATTTTTGTCAATACATATATCCTTTCCATCGGCAAATGTAGGGATATAGTGTGCCTCTAACCACTCCAACATAATACACCTACTGGGGTGGAGGCTGTTGGGGCCCTTCACATGCCAATTTTAGTTAAAGTTATTCGCATCTGCAAATGCGAATTTGTAAATACGTATTGATATTATTTAGTAACATCTCCTGCAAGCAATGTTTACTCCAATTTTTTTCCTCACCGGTCGGCTCATATCAACACGAATTGTTTAAAAATAATGCGTTCCGGTATACATCGCTTCGACAAAGCCGAACGATAACATTCCGATAAATTTATGACGAGCGGCTAAATCCCGAGTTGCAATCCAAAATATTGCGCGCGATGCGACACGAATCCATGTCTACGTCCTAGCAAAATTTCCTTAATTTTGGGTTACTTTGGGTTAGCCTTGGGTTAGTTTTGGTTAGCACTTGGTTAGTTCTTGTTGATTGATCCCCCGTTGCGAGCAAAGCGAACGGAGGGGCATGCAAAGCTATAATAATACCCAACTTGGGTTTTAGTCGCTCCTAAATTATGAGTCAGCTTGCCTTTGTGGCTAGTTTTTAAGGGTTAATTTCGTGAGAAAAGGGCACTCTTCGAATTTTTTTTTTTTTTTTAAATTATTTATTAATGCAGTAATAACAATAATTACAGTATACATAGTCCTTAATCCTCTAGACAGTGTTTTTAACACTGGTATTGAGGATAATTGCATTTTAGTAATAATAACAGTACGATTTCCTATAAACTCTCTAGTATTGTGGCCATGAATATCCTTTGAAATTATTATGATAATATTTGATTTTTGAGTTTTATTTATTATCCTATAGATAAGTGGATCATGATTAAATATAACTTTTAGTTTTTTGTTTTGCAATATTTGCATCAAATCGAATTGTAGTGTATAGTCTCACATGTAGCCCATACGGGGATCAATTATCGAAAACGTGATTATAAAATCGCGACAAAAATAAAGCACTTTCAAATGCAAAACAAACTCGTATATTAAATTCTTCCATACTACTCAATATTTACATGTGAATCACTTTTAACCCGTACGAATACGTTTTTTGTCTGCTTCGTACTTATTTGCTAGAACGTTATATAATAATAGTATACGGTAGGTCTTTTTTGCAGGTTTAGGACAGATGAATGAAAACCCCTTTTTTGAAAAAGTTGCCGACGTTTCGACGTATATTTATCGTCTTTTTCAAGGCTGTAACAATGGAACATACATGACTACACATGATTAATCATTAGTCTTATTTATCTTTTCGACAAAAATTGCAGAAAAATACAGCTCAAAAAGAATATTGCTTGGTAAATAGTGACAAGTTCAAATCATATTCTAAATACATTAAAGAGAAAAAAAACAAATTAATGTAAGACTTGATGCCTACAAACAAAATAAATAAATAAATAAATACATTCTTTCAGTATACAGACAAAATTCCCAAACCACATGACGAACATAACAACAATCGTATGTACATACCTATTTTCCCTTAAGAGGTTTTTTCGTCATGACTATTAGATGGTAAATGGTGCCTCCAGAACAATATAAGTACGCAACACATTTTTACAAACATAACTTGGTAAATCTTTCTATAAATACATACATAAGTCACGACACGCTAAAAAAGATATACGTAGATATATAAATATATAAAAACCGTCCTATTTAATTTAAAATAAGCAAACTTTTTAGGGACTAACAGCGAACTTGGTTGTTATAAACTGATGCCATGTATAGGTACACACGAAAGCTGGAACTATCAATCACGGTATGCGTGTAGTTTGCATTCAGCGCGCTAATCCTTATACCAAAATACAAGCCAACAATCAATATAATTATTAGATTATTCTCTCATTTGTTTATAGATGTTAATCAAATGATTATAAATAATGCTAAGGCCCTGTGTGTCAGTTCTGGAATTTACCGTGTTATTCAAGGAAATGTAAATCATTTCGCTTAAGTTTCGTTTTAAGAAATAACTCTCCCGATCAAGTATAGTTACACTAGAAAAATCAAAATTATGATCAGTTGCGAAATGGTGATGGGCTAAGGCAGTTTTTTCGGTTTTATTTCTGTTGATGTCCTTACAATCGTACGAATGCTGATACATGCGTTTTTTTAAATATTGTTTGGTCTGTCCGACATAACACCTATCACAACCAAAACATGGCACCTTATACACAATATTAGAGCATAGTTCATTTGGGGTCTTATCTTTAAGTTTTGAATATATTGAGTTAGTAGATTTAATGTTATACCATGCTAATTTACAAAATGGAAATTTGTTTTTAAGCTGATTTTCTACCCTTTCAGACAATCCCCGCAAATAAGGAAATCTAAAATACTTTAATACTTGATTGGGTTCGGAATTAACATTATTTAATTGTAAAGTTTTATCCCCATTTTTAAACTGGTGAACTACCCTATTAATTAGTGTACTTGGGTAGTTATTCTGTTTTAAAATATTCCCCACTATTATAAAATTTTCTTTATGAAATTCAGCACTGCTTAATGTTTGAGCTCTATACAGCAGATTTTTAATTGTTGAAATTTTATGACTTAGTGCATGTGCCGAATAATAATTCAAAACCCTTCCCGATGACGTGGGTTTTCTGTACCAGTTAGTTAACAGAGTACCATCAGTTTTTCTAACCAACAGTGTATCTAAAAAGGCAATTCTACCGTTCACTTCCAATTCTTTGGTAAACTTTATTTTATTATGGTAACTATTGAAAATTGTATGAAGTTCCTCTACCCTATCCCTTGGGCACGATAAAATTGTGTCATCCACGTATAACTTAATAAAATGTAAGTTAAAGGGTAAGGTTTTCAGGACTTCAGTTAATATGTGGTTCATAACAAGGTTAGCCAGCACTGGACTTGCTGGGTTACCCATTGCGGAACCATCTAGTTGTTGATAAAATTTTCCATTAAATTGAAAGTAGCTACTGTCGAACAAAAACGAAATTATATTCAAAAATTCAGTCTTAGACATAGAGGTATAAGCCCCAATATACTGCCATTTATTTTGAATTATATTTAATACCAAATTCTTAGGGATATTTGTAAACAGAGAGACAACATCGAGAGACATTAAAATATGATTTTCCGGTAAACTAATATTCTCCACAAACCTGACGAATTCGAAAGAATTTTGTACATTGTATATAAATGTGCTTGTCACCCTTGACAGAATATTATGTACAAGACCCGCTAAAGAGTAAGTTGGA
>MU191837.1:0-27353 GCA_016904865.1 Pissodes strobi
TACCAAGATGGTATATGGCAGAGCCTAACATTTTTCTATACAATGAAAAATTGTTCTTGAATTAGTATTGGGTGTTGTACTTTCTCAGTTATTGTGAGATTTGGGGCCGATTGCATCGATCGGATCGTAATTTAAGGCGACTTCGACTTATAAATCTTTTATGCGTGGCTATTATTTAGTCCGTTGCGTTTTTAAAAAGCTTTACCTACTAAGTGGCGCAAACGAACTATTAGTTCATTTAGCCATCTTCAACTAACTTCACACGGGATATTTTACAGAATTAGTTGAGGTTAGTTTGGGTTATATAGTTGTTTATGTATATTTTTTTGTTTTAGTTTTGTTGAAATGTTAGGGAGCCCCGGCTGTTAATATTGTGTTGGATTGGTGTTAGTAATTTAAAATAGAAATGAGTAATAGGAGACAGCGAGGCACAAATTTTTCAAATGAAGAAGAAATGTAAATTTTAAGTAAAATTTCTAAACACCAGATTATCATTGAAAATAAAAAGACAGACAATACTACAATCAAAGAAAATGTTAAACATTTTCTTTGCTACAATTCAAGACAAAAATCGAAGTTGAATTTAACACTATTTCACATTTCACCTGATGGGTGTTATAGGGGTTGCGCAAAAGAAATTTTATGAAAATAAAGAAAAGAGGCAAGACAAGCAACAGCTCATGAAAAATTTAAAATAAGATGTACAGAAAGGGGTCCACCTCGAATAGTAAAAAAATATCCCGCACATTAGTTAACTCTAAGTTTGATGAATATTAAAACTGTACACGGTGATCATTTATAATATCCCCCCCTCTTAACTTCTTTGTTTTTCGCATTAGATGAAAATGTTAAATACAAAAGTTATACAGAATACCATAAGCTATTTGCAGAATACATTTATATATATACAAGGTGTTGCAGAAATGAGTGACAGGTTAAAGTTATATTTTTTTAAATGTAACACCCTGTATATTCTTAATTTTTTGGGATCTCTGAAGAATTCTGAATATATTTTCTATAACATGTCCTATACCTAAATGTAATAGTTTTCGACATATTCGCATTTTAAATAGTGGTCTCGTATTGTAGTTGCCTAATTCACGGCCACCTAAGAACTGGAATCTAGAATATTTATTATTGAATGTAACCGCTTAGTTAAAATGCCTATATGTCGAAAACTATTACATTTAGGTATAGGACATGTTATAGAAAAAATATTCAGGATTTTTAGGAGATTCTAAAAAATTAATAATATACAAGGTACTTCATTTAAAAAAATATAACATTAACCTGTTATTCATTTCTGCAACGCCTTGTATATATATAAATGTATTCTGCAAATAGCTTACATTAGTCGGTACAACTTTTGTATTTAACATTTTTGTCTAATGCGAAAAACAAAAAAGTTAAGAGGGGGGGACATTATAAATGATCACCGTGTACAGGGTCTCAGTGTCCTATGGAATCAGATGTAAATAATAAGCCTGAACTAAAGCTCAAACCAAGCCACAAAATAAACACTCTTAATATGAATTAAATATAGAAAATGAAGATAACTTGCAACGGGAGATAACTGAGGATGATGATTAAAATTATTGAAAATTTTTCGCAATATTAGGGCTTAGGGATGATGAAAGTTAATCTAATAAATATAAAGATACTCAGGATTTCCTTGCCAATGTTACCAGTGCCGGACCTTGAAGATAATAATTTAGCTACTACCAGTGTAAGTTAATTTTGTTGTAAAGTTTTGTCCGAAGTTTTAACCCCATGCAGTGATACAATATTTTCAAAAAAGAAATTACCGTTGATGACAATTTGCTATTTATGCAATCACAACCAAAACATTTATCATTAACGTAAGTAAAATTATACATTTATTTGATTTCCTTTTTAAAAAACAAAACAAATACAAAATCTAGAACAGATGGTATTAATTTTTACCATTTCATCAATCAAGTAGGTATGTAAGCACGGGCTAGTTTTTTTTTTAGATGTTTAGACTTGATCATTCTGACTATTATGTATGTACATTTAAATAGAAATAGGCGCTCTAGCTAAGTGTATGCATAGTTAGATCGATCGCAAATGCTACAGAATCTTCACAAAGAGTATTTTTCCATCGCTTGTCTTCCGATATGATTACATTGTAGTTTCTGAATCACCATACCCATCGATACGTTTTTAAAGCATAAAGTTTTTTATCCTCAACCCGAGTCTGCTATTGCATTTCGATGCTTACTCATTCTGTTTTACATATCCTTCGAATACGTTCAAAAATCGTGTTTTGTTTTGTGTTTGTGAAATAAAATGTCGAAAAGAAGGAAAAACATACTGTCCAGTTCCTCAAGTAAGTGTTAATAAATTGTCTATATAGAACTAGTCCGATGACCTAATATTTACGAACAATAAATGGTCGTTGATTAGTTGTTTTGGGGTTCGTTTATGCTTGTTTAGGTTAATCAATTTCCTATATAGTAGGCCGAGGGCCAAATGTCTACGTACAATGATACAATGTACAGTTGATAAGTTGTATTGAGGTTTGTGTAAGATAGGTTAATAATATATATAATACAACTGTATGTGGCTAAACAGAGATTGCTATCTGGGCGGTTTGTTGTCACAAAAAAAAAACAAGTATAATACCGGGTTTCACGAAAACCAAAAAACTGAGTAGTGCAAAAAGAAGTAGGCCCCGGGGCCAGATTAGCTAGGGTATAGAGAGGTAAAAAGAAGTAGTCTGTACCGAGTACGTGAAATGTAAAGTTTAGACTTGAGATTAAAAATAAAATAGCTGGATTTCATTTAGTAGAACATAATCAATTTTTATTTTCGGTCTTTCATTTGTTCACGTAAGCTCACTAATTATAACTAGACTATTTTAAGTAATTAGAATAATTAAAAAACCTTGCATAACAGCCGAGGGCTTATTAAATTCATATTCATGCAGTTTTTCAGTAAGGCACAATACGTTGACCTAACCGAGAGAAATAGAAATTAAAGTACATAGGCCGAGGGCCTTGTAATTTGCGTACGAATAGCACTCGATCGATTTTTTTTCCTTGCCGAGGGCAATAGAAAAAGAATACGTCCCGGCCGAGGGCTTCGCAATACAAAAAATTGTTATTTTTATTCTTATTATAAATTATTAATTAGTTAAGCTTATGGTCGAGAACCTAAACATTTGACTTCCCCACAAAGAGTTGGTTAGATTGAGTTAGATAGTGCATAGGCCGAGGGCCTTATAATCTGCATACAAATAGCACTCAATCCAAAAATTCTTGCCGAGGGCATAGAAAAAGAATAGCTTTAGGCCGAAGGCTTCGCAACACAAAAAAAAAAAATTAATATCATTTTTATTATAAATTATTAATTGATTAAGCCTAGGGTCGAGGACCTAACTATTCGGCTTTCCCACAAAGAGTTGGCCAGATTGAGTTATATAGTGCGTAGGCCGAGGGCCTTATAATTTGCATATTATACAAATAGCACTCAATCGCAAAATTCTTGCCGAGGGCATAGAAAAAGAATAGATTTAGGCCGAGGGCTTCACAATACAAAAAATTCCTAATATTATTTTCATTATAAATTATTAATTGATTAAGCCTAGGGCCGAGGACCTAACTATTCGACTTTCTAACAAAGAGTTGGTTAGATTGAGTTAGATTGTGCATAGGCCGAGGGTATTATAATTTGCATACAAATAGCACTCAGTCGAAAAATTCTTGCCGAGGGCATAGAAAAAGAATAGGTTTAGGCCGAGGGCTTCGCAATACAAAAAAAATAAAATAAAAAAAAAATAATAATAATATTATTTTTATTATAAATTATTAATTGATTAAGCCTAGGGTCGAGGACCTAACTATTCGACTTCTCCACTAAAAGTTGGCTATTGACTTTCTAAGAAGTGATCGTTTATTATGCCAACTCCAAACTTGTCACCGCCAAATGATAATCAGATACATTTTGTGTGTATAGTATTTCCCCTGTTTATGCAGCAATAATCAATTCCAATAGGGACAAAAAACAGTATATATTTCTAGTATGGTCGTGGACCTATTCAATTAAAATTGCTATCATGGTCTGACGCCTTATTGTCTGCAAAATAGCTGTGTACTTTACAGCCTGTTAGCTGTTTTGACTAAAATATCACCCTCAGACTATTGTCTGCAACATAGCTGCATACTTTACAGCATGTTATGGCAAAACATATTTGGCATTAACGCCGTGGGCCATACTTTCTGAGGGATAGCCGTGGGCTATTCAGTAAATTCTATCATCACTTAAGCGATTAAAAGGCTGTGAGCCAACAGTATATATTTTAATATGGTCGTGGACCTATTTAATTAAGACTGCAATCATGGACTCCTTATTGTTTGCAAAATAGCTGCATACTTTACAGGGTGTAAATTGTTTTGACTAAATTATCTCCTGAAGACTCTTGTTTGTAAAACAGCTTTATACTTTACAGGGTGTTAGTTATTTGACTAAATATTATTGTGTGCAAATTTAATTATTTGCAAAGGTTCCTACAACACCAATTGGGCTAACAACACCAACCATTTGTCAGGCTTGGCTGATGCACTTTACTGTTTTGCAATGTGTATAATGCTCCTAAATGATTTAGGAATTATTATAAATACAGAAAAAGTCAGTTAATACATCATAAAAATAACTTACCTAGGATTTACTTATGACTTAATTCAGAGGACCGTTTCCTCGACCGTTTTCTTTGCCTCTTAAGAAAATGAATTCAATAAAAGAGGCAATTAAAAAATATATTAACAAGTCAGGTACTACGATTCGAGATTTTGCAAAAATTATTGGTGTTTTGGTAGCAGCGACTCCTGCCGTTCCTCAGAGTCGTCATCGTATCAAAAGACAAGGTCACGCAAAATTTAAAGCCTTAAAAGGAAAGTTCTACATGACAGAATATTCATTTCAAAAGATACAAAGCACATTATTAGCTAGTGGATAGACAGTCTAGAATATACTGAGAATATGAGGCCTAGTACGTTTTCATTGGAATTTTGATTTTTTTATGCGTCTGCGTCTCCTACAGGCTGGGGTGCCTATTGTAACGGCCAAAAATGTCGCGAGTTTTGGGAAGAAGCCGACAAGTCTAACCATATTAATTACCCTGAAGTTAAAGCTGCTTGTCATGGCTTACAATTATTTACTAAATCAAATGGAAATATTAGAGTCTTACTTAGAATCCATAATAAGACGGCAATATCCTGCATTAATCGTGGGGAAAGCGTAAAATATCGCAACTTAACCAATATAACCTTTCAAATTTTAGACTGGTGTGAACAAAACGTATAACACTCTTCGCATCTTATATCGCTTCAAAAGAAAAACGGAAGACAAACTTCCATTGAAACAGAATACGAACTAAACAAGCAGGTATATCAGAAAATAATAAGGGGTTAGATTTATTTGCAACTTATTTTAATGTAAAATGCCTGTTCCTGGTTTCCGGATTCAACCTACAGCAGTCGATGCATTTACAATTTCTTGGCATGATGAGTATTTTTACGCGTTTCCCTTGTTTTCTATGTTATTTAATGCTTTAGATAAAATTATACATGATGAAGCCACCGAAATATTGGTGGCTAGTACAGCCCTGGTATACCGTGTTTCCTAGTTTATTAGTTGGGAAACCGTTGACATTAAAATCGAGTAAGAATTAGTTACTCTCTATACAGACTCTCATCTGTTAGACAGGAAAATTTTCCTGGTGGCAAGGAAACTGTCTGAGAAGCATTTCTTCAAAGAAGCAATTCCGGTCACGCCATCCCAATAATGTTTGCATCCATCTCAGAAGGAACTTAGAAACAGTACAATCTTGTGATTTTAAAATTGGTTTTTACTTGTTCTTGTGTTGATAAAACACCGGCTTTTAGTATTTTTACTTTTTGTATTTATAATATTGCAACGATATATAAAATATATCTAACAACAACACTGTTAACGTTATCCTACTGTCTAAACTGTTGCTAACTTAATAGTAATAACATAGGCGTACCTATAAATATTTTTATTAAAACAAATTGTTAATTAATATTTAACATACAACGCTTGTTTTAATAAGTAGGTATTATAATTTCTGTAACAGCAAAATTTCGATGTCTTTACTTATAATTTAAACATTTATCTGGATTTTTTAGTTCGCGAAGTAAACAAAGGAGCTTCTTACGTCTTGATAAGTACCTATAGATCAGCTCTTAACTTTATGTTTCACCGCCTAATAGGGATTAAAATATAATAAAAAGATTTTTGAAGGGAGGCTACAAGTTAAAGTCCCCTAAACCTAAATACGATTTTACATGGAACGTTGAACCTGTATTACTCTATGTATCAACACTTTACCCTTTACAATCTCTATCACTTGATAAACTGACAAAGAAAACGGTAACACTAAACACTTATGGCACTAAGTTCAGCACATCGGATCCAAATATTAACCAAAATTACGATCGACAATAATAGAGACTCTACAGTCAAAATTGAAGATTTCGGAAAAAATTTAAATCTTAGCTCCCTATAAAGTCAGCCCATTTTTCGTATTTTCAAAAATCAGAATTACCTATTATGTGTCGCAAATTCTATAAAACAGTGCATTAAAGTCACCGTGCACATTCGTTCCAATTATACATCCCTATTCTGAACTCTCAAAAAAAAAAAAATAATAATAAAAAAAAACCACATCACCACGCAATATCTCAAACCTTGAGTAGGTGGATCAACTTAATTTTAATAAACAATGGTATGGAATGAACGTTAACGTCTTTTAGAGGCTTGAAGTTAGTACAACACGTAAACCTTAACATAGACATAAACGCAAGAATTTATACGTTTACGGAACCCTTCATAGCTTTGTAAATTGCCTGTTGAAGTAGCGCCAGTACCGAACCGTGGTGGCAAGTAACGTGAAAACGTCAAAGTCGTCAACTGCCAATAGATTGTAAAATTCTAGCCTGGCAATCCATATTCCACAATAAGTTTTTATCTTTTTTCGTGTTTGGTGACTTATATTTTTATTTTTTGTTGAAATAGAAATACCAAGGTACGCATTCGGCTTTATTTTTTTATATTTATGCCCAAGTTTTTTTTCTTTTATTTTAAGAATTTCTCTCATACGTAATACATATGTTTTTAAATGTTAGAATGGAAGACATCCTTGATGCAGAACTATTAGGTGAATCTGACGTTGATGAGGAGGATATAGATGAAGCAGTGTTACTACATATATTTAATAATGACACCTTAGGAAATCGAGCAGATATTTATGGTCGGTTTAGTCTTGATACCATCTCTGATATAGAAGCTAAAAACTTCTTTCGGTTTGAAAAAAGACACATTCCAAGACTAGCAATTGCTTTGGGCATTCCTGCAAATATAACTACTCGTGAAAATATAACATTGCCAGGTAAAATATAATTACTTTATACTAAAATCACAATCTGAATAGTGTACTGAATATTTTATTTTGAAAATAGTTTAGCAAGGTTTAAGTGATAAGAAGTGACTTCTAATACTTTCTATACTAGGTATACTCTGCAGTCATGACAGCTGATTTTGTCAGAGGCAAATATATTATTTTGCTTTTTTAGACAATTATTAATTTAACATATTTTTTCAGGGTCTGATGCTCTCTGTATTCTTTTAAGACGGCTTGCATATCCAAATAGACTTGTGGATTTAGAGTGTGTATTTGGATACTCTTATAGAGCTATTTCCAGCATTGCGAATGAAGTAACGACCATCATTTATAACAATAAAAGTATATTAGTGCAAGATTTAAGAAATGTGCCATGGCTTAATGAAGAGAAGTTAATACAATATTCTGAGGTATGAATTAATTAGCTAACCTTTCTCGATAAACAAGTAGGTATGTTTTTATCTTTGAAGGGTTCATAAAAAGTCAAATGCATAGCCTATCCCTTCAAAGCAGTAAACTAAGAATTAAATCGTAGGTCTCGTGGTATTTAATTACAAATTCATTATGGAGTCTAACTCTTGTTAATTTATTTTAAATGCCTAATACCTATTTACATTACATTAGCACCTGACAATGTTTTGGTTCAAAATAATAGATACGTACTCTATAATATTATATTTGTAGGCAATTGCTGGAAAAGGAGCTCCCCTGAACAATTGTTGGGGGTTTGTAGATGGTACTGTCCGACCTATTTGCAGGCCCACTGAAAATCAAAGGGAATATTATTCAGGCTACAAGAAAGTGCATTGTGTGAAGTACCAGTCGCTTCTGTGCCCTGATGGAATTATTGTAAATCTGAAAGGTCCCTATCCTGGTCGACAACATGATTCTGGAATTTTAAGAGAATCACACTTATATGATGAATTGGAAGAGTGTACAACCTTTGGTGATAGAAAATACTCTATTTATGGAGATAAAGGATATGGTTTAAGGGAACTTCTTTTAAGGCCTTACACTGAGCAAGAATTAATGGGGCGGCCAGAGAGGCAACATTTTAATACCATGATGAGCAGCTTAAGGATCGCTGTAGAATGGGGATTTCAAAAAATTATTCAAGAGTTTGCTTTCCTCGACTTTAAGAAGAATCAAAGACTATTAGTGCAAGAAGTTGGCACAATATTTGTAACATCTGTAATATTAATTAACTGTCACACGTGCTTATATGGAAGTCAAACAGCAACATATTTTAATATTCAGCCTCCACAGCTGGAACAGTATCTAGGCAATTAATAGTGTATGCAAGCTGGAAAAAAATGGCACAGTGATGTATTTATGTATTTTATGAGGTACATTATTGTCAAAATAAATAATGCATTTTAATTAATAAAAGATAAAAAAAAATGCTTTATTGTCATTAAATACCAAAAATCTCATTGAGAAAACCTGTAACTCCAAATATGTTAAAACTACATCTAAGCAAACACAAAATAGATTTTAAAAGAAAAATATACAAAAATATCTTAACAATTAATGCAATTATAAACTAGATAGGTATAAGCAAAAAGGAACATATTTACAACTGACACAACAACGCAGGAAACTAAATTATCATTTAATTCAAATATAAGCTTTTTTACTCTTTAGCTTGATTTCTGAGTATATATTTTACTAACTCCTGCTGACTGTGAAATGACTCCATTTGAATTTTCAATCTCTTTTCTTCAATTTCTAATCGACGTTCTTCAATTTCCAATCTTTTTCTCCTTTCAAATGAGTCCAGCTCATGCTTTTTCTCTTCAAGCAACTGTTTCCTTTCGGTAATGGCTAGTTCTCTACACCTCACTTCGTAATTTTTTTCATTTTTGTTGGACAAATACTGAAGAGTATTTTGCCTTATACTGGCAGAAACTCTTTTACGTTTTGGTGCTAAAAAAATATAGGTATATACTCAGGTATATATAATATTCAAAAAATTATAATTATTGTTATGTAACATATTTCAATTAAAGTTTTTCTTAGTTTTCTTTGCATACTTTCTCCCCTACAGCTTTTACTCTTTAAGATAAGGATTCTGGTCAGTGGACAATTGCTGTGGCCAATGGCAATAAATTCACGTATCAATCACAATAGAAATAAATACTTACTTGCAATATTTGATTGTGTCAAAGATTTTCTTTTTGCCGTATATATATTGGGTTCAGGCTGGAATTCAAGAGCAGTGTCTTCTGTGTCCGGTATATTTGTTAATACAACCTCTTCGGCCACATCAAAATTGTCAACAACTAGAAAATTCAATATTTCAGCATAAAAAATGTATATCTATTTAAAATATCGAGAAAATTTTTTTCACTTCTGTTTCTCAATATTATGCTCAGTCAGATGGCAATAATAGCAATAAATCCTTTGGCACTTGAATAATATACAATTTTCACTAAGTAGGTATATTCTGCTTCTTGAAACAAAAATGTTGTCATTGTACAATAAAATGTAAGTATATGAAGTACTTTTGAAGTTATTGCGCTAGGTATACAATAGGTTTCAAATTGTAATTATCCTACTTTCTTTACTTACCGAGGTTCACTGGTACTGTCCGATTCTCTACCTCTAATGAAATTTCAGTATCAGCCTTTACCAGAGAAGTACTTGCCTTTTCCCTGATACTAAACCCTTTTTGGTAGGAAGATGGTTCAGCTTTTTCATCCTTGCGTTTACATACCATTGTTGTTTTTTTAAACGCTTTAATTAAGTCGGCAATTTGTTGTAGTAAATCATCCAGCTCTGTTACCTCTATCTCTATGCCCGACCTTAAAATTTAAAACTGTTTTATCTCCAGTACCTAGATTATGAACCTGTTTCAGCAAACCGATAACGATTAAACGATTAGATATGTTTATACAAAATTTAATACTTAATACACTTAATTTAAAACAGTCTTAGTAGTACATAAATGAATATATAAATGACTTACTTTCCTTCGTTCAGTTTAGATTTTATTAGGTATTTTTTTACCAAGTTTTGAACGCGTTCCCTAAGGGTTCGGATGCTAAGCGATTTTCCAGTAATTTGAATCATATTTTGTTGTATGGTATACCACCTCTTGGGGTCTTCGTAAGGATTTTGTCCATAAACCTCTCTTAGCAAATGAAGGTCATAATTTTCACTGAACCGAAACCGAGTGCTAAAAATGTTTTCAGTACTCATATTGCGTAAAGCCAAAATATACCGAATTCCAAATTCTACACCTGACGTTTGACGTACCTGACTTTTCGAGATTCTGTCACAAAAAGCAACAATTTCATCACGTTTCACGTTGCCGTGGGGAAACGCAAGCCCACGTAGTCCGTAGAACGGTAACGTGGATAATTTTCCAATGCGCATGAGCACATGCCAATCTACACGTTTAGGTTTACGTCGTTGGCATAACTTCAAGCCTCTACACGCCAGCACGTGAGCAGCCTTTAAGTTTGACGTAAACCTAAATGTCATTAAGAATATAGCAGGGTGGAGTCCTAAAATTCTGACACTTTCTTCAGATTCTATACTCGACCTCTAGGTACGCCCAGTGACATATTTGCCAATACAATTTTAAATTTGGGTACATCTTAGCCCTATAACCGACGCGCCGAACAGATTCACCAATCGCGGAAACAATTCGTCTTATTTTATGATTGAATCGACCCAATGTTTTGTTTTTCATTTAAATTTTTCTTATCCATAATACAAAAAATAAAAATAGAGTGTGTTAATCAAAGTTCCTATGTTTGGAATTAATGGAATCATAAAATAAGAAGAATTATTGTATCCGTGTTTTCCGGGTTTGGTGAATCTGTTCGGCGCGTCGAGTATAATAGATAGCCTTTTAAGTATTCCGTTGTCTAAGGTTCAATTTATTACATTTGTTTTGCTCTGATTGTATATCAATAATATATTATATTATAAAATATGTTTATTTATCTAGAATAGGTACCCTTAATTTTTAAGTGGTTAAGGAATTTATGGGATAGAATTTTCATTGATTTCTTTTTGTCGTACTTAAAATAGAGTTGAATTGAACGACTTTGCTGCCTTAATTGTATTTTTGTGGTATTCTCAGGATTGAAGGTAGAATAATGCAAAATTGCACCATCTAGCTTTAAACAGCTACAATGTAATCATATCGGAAGACAAGCGATGGAAAATTGAAAGATTAATCGAATACCTACTTACCTGTATGAAGATTAATCGTAATTTTCCGAGCTTGTCTTCCGATATGATTACAACCCTCCCAACCACATGCCCCTTAGGCGGGCAATTTTGCTCTAAAACAGAATGAGTAAGCATCGAAGTGCAATAGCAGACTCGGGTTGAGGATAAAAAACTTTATGCTATAAAAACGTATCGATGGGTATGGTGATTCAGAAACTATAATGTAATCATATCGGAAGACAATTACGATTAATCTTCATACAGGTAAGTAGGTATTCGATTAATCTTTCAATTATACGTGTTACCTGTCTTGTCTGAAAAATAATTAATTTCCTGATTTCTTACTTCACTCAGCACAAAGAATTAAAAACTCTTAATAAATACCTATTTTAGTATTTTAAAATTGAAACTGGTAGCTTTGCTAAAACATAAAAATCTTAATTTTATAACAAAAATATGTACATTTCTTTTAGAAATCACAAGCAAATACATGGAATAAATACAACCCTTCAAACTTGCCCAAATCTAAGGAAAATGTAAGATTTAGCAAACCCAATATGATTTTAGCACAATGGTTTTCTATTATCTGTTCTGTATTTTAAAATCAGATATAAAAAATTAAAAACAATCTGCAAAAAATAGTTACTTATTTCTTAATATTGTACATACATACATACATATTACATACATATCTACATACTTAATCTGGACATATGAAAACTAATTTCACTTTTTAGGCAACCCAGATTAAAAGAAAGCGTCCAGCTTGTCAGAGCACTAACATCATCAAACATTGCTGCTGGGAAATATGAGTTAGAGAGATTGGAAATTGCTAATACGGATAGTCGAATTCCACCAAGGGCGTCGCCAGCTTGTAAGCTAGGGGGGGGGGAGGCAATCCGAAATTTTGACATTAAAAACCAAGGTCGAAAAGAAATTTTTAAATGTTTGTTAGGTTAATATAATAGATATCTAGTGCTTAGGGTGTTGCAACTGCTCCCCTCCCCCCCCTCCACCCATGAATTTCACCAAAAAACTGATGAAGAGTTAAAAAAAAATTGAATTACTAGCTTTAGAAATAGCTTTTAAAAATGTACAACCTAATTAGCGAAATCTAACTATGGCCTATGTGATATATTTGTTAAAAATAGGGTTATTTAACCCCAATCAAAGTTCGAATTCGCCAAAAATATTTATTCGTCTTGATTACACCAATATTAATTATGCTGCTTGTCTCGCGATCAGCCTAAGGTCTGGTTTTTACGTAACCTTTTATCGGCAGTCTTGCTTGTTCATGCTAGATTGGCCAAAGAAAACGAAGGTGTAGACGGCAAGTTGGAAGTTTTGCATGAACTGAATGAGGTCTGACAAACTCACAAAAGGCGGTCGCCGTCAAATTTTGCTTCCCAAGCTTGCTCTAGGCGCTGGTAATTTTAGTGCGTGTAGAGGAGAAAGAAAATGACATCAGACTTACGGCACTGTTCTCACGAGATTTTCACAGAGTTCAGAGAGATGGACCAAAGTGACCCTTGCCTCTGGCAAGTGATATCAAAGGATTAGAGCAATCGAGACAAGAAAAATCAAGCATATGCAGCGTGCAGGAAGTGAAGTGCAAGGACGTGAACCCTGAAACAAGTAAATATTTGGTAACAATAAAGATCAACTCCTTACGAACTATTTTCCGTAACTTTTGCAATGCCCCAGTGGCTCCAGGAATTTCTTGTCGGTAGCAAAGGCAGTAAGTAATATCTTTACAAAAACGTCTCTCCCACCTTTGGCAGACGAACGTGGGTGGCATCACGGCGACTACAGCCAAGGAAAAAGCAAACATGTTCGCCAAAATGTTTTCATCGCACTCTGCCATAGACGTCCCCAAAGGCAAGGCTCTCCCCACCATATCGAACATCAACACTACCATGGCAGAAGTCGTTTCATCATCGCGATATTCGTAAAATCCTTAAAGGACTAGATACGCAAACGGGCATCAGGACCGGACGGAATACCAGCGATCGTGTTAAAGAACTGCGCGCCAACGAACTATCACCACACTTTTTTCTCCGCCTTACCAAAAAAGGATTTACCCATCTTCTTGGAAACTCGCTCGAGTGCAACCTGTTCCAAAAAAAGGCAAGAAAACTACGCCGCCTTCTAACTATCGCCCAATTGCCTTGCTTCCAATAATCTCCAAAGTCATGGAACGTGTAGTCAATCAGCAACTACTCAAAAACCTCAAGAACAACAGATTAATCAGCGACAATCAATACGGCTTTCGCAAAGAGAGATCGACAGGAGGTATATTGGCCTATGTCACTCATATATGGAGTAGGGTAATTGAGAACTACGGAGAGTCTCGAGTGATTGCGTTGGATATTTCGAAGGCATTCGACACAGTTTGGCATGACGGACTGCTTAACAAACTGCCGATGCCGTCCTTCGGACTGCCAACCTCTCTCTGCAGCTGGCTTGCCAGTTTTCTTAAGAACCGATCTCTGCACGTTGCAGTTGATGGACCCATCTCAGACACATTCACTCGTAACGCGGGCGTGCCTCAGGGTGCAATACTTTCACCAACTCTGTTCGTCATCTATATTAATGACCTGCTGGCCGAAACGAATAATCTTGTTTACAGTTTTGCAGATGACAGTACCCTTGTCTCCCACTTTAGATCAGAAAAACGTTTACCAGCTACTGAGACTTATCACCGCAGACAGGAGCAGATTACAGCAATTAATCAAGACATGGAGAAAGTTCAAATTTGGGGAGATAGAAATTTGGTCCAGTTTAATGCAGCAAAGACCCAAGCAGCCACGTTTACCAAGAGGGCCAATACGGCGGGCCCAGACATCATTATCGCAGGATCGATCATTCCTTCATCCTCGTCAATCGAACTACTGCGTGTCTCGGTCAACAGCAATATATCTTGGCATGACCACGTTGCTAACATCACAAAATCAGCCTCCCAGAAGCTTGATGCGCTATTTCGCAACAAAAAACTGTATACACCGCAGCAGTTGCTCTTGCTCTACAAAGCGCAAATAAGACCGCGCTTAGAATATTGCTCACGCTTCTGGGGCGCACCAAAGCACAGCCTAAAGCTGCTGGATTCCATTCAAAAGAGAGCTGTGGGTCTCGTCGGCGACCCGGAGTTGGCCCGGAATCTGGGTAGTCTGGAACACCGCAGACATGTGACAGAGATGTCCCTGTTTTACAGATGCTTTTACGGCAGATGTTCCCAGGATTTAGCCCGCCTCATCCCGCCCCTGGCAACGCCTGTCAGAGAGTCACGACTGACGGCAAGAGCGCACCAGTTCGTCGTACAACTCGAAACACCTAGAACATCGCTTTACAAGAACTCCTTTGTCTCGCGCACTGCATCACTGTGGAACTCACTCCCAGGACATCTGTTTCCTCCTAATTACAACCTGCAACTATTTAAGAACTTTGTCAATCAAGATCTTCGCACACACTGCTCGTCGAGCGCCATAGGATCTCCCTTTAGTGTGTGTGCCACTGCCATAAAAAAAGAAAATAATAATATAGCTTAAGTGCTCTTCAAAATGTCCCTTTGCTATCCAAGCCTTTCTATTTGACTTACAGATAATATGTAGAATAGACCCTTTCTTTTGAGCTTTATAACCCGATGCATTTTGTCATCTTTAGGACTATAATGTTCTAGATGACAACAATAAAAATTGATTAGCACTGTAACTGCTTGCTGTTATTAATATTCCGAGAGCCTTGGGAAATTAATTTGCAGCTTAAGTATCTAACTCTTTCACTGTATTTTTAAACAATGCAAGTTACCTCTCCTTTTGAAACCACAGATAAATTAGCAGAATATTTTAGTTGCATTGTCAGGGCCGGATGTTTGATTAAAAATTTTAAAAAGATACTTCGCAGTCTCTTGAATTTATAAGCTAAGAAGTACATGCTTCTGAGTTTATTTTTCGGTTCATAAAATTAGGTTTTTTCATCTTGTGTAGAAAAAAGTTCAATGTTTTTTATGCTCCTACTCATTAGAAGAGTAGTGGTGCGCTTACTCACAGTCACAGTTCTTTCTTTTTATTTAATAATTGTTGCATTAGTGGATCAATATTCATTATTGTATCAGACTATATCGACCTGCTTCTCACCTTTTCGGCTCTTTTTGTTGGAATTAATCCAAACTAAAAAGGCGTCTCTCATCACTACTATCAACTTTAAATTAAACATAAACCCACGATCGATACATAAATATTACTGATGTGCCCTCCGTCGGAGAAACATAGCCTCGTGACGTAAAGAATTAATATTTCTGGAAGGCCAAGATGACCGCTTGGAAATGTGATGTTCGTTATAGAGAATGTTTCTACACCAACACAGTAGATGAACAGTGGTAAAATTGGCATGACCCGTTGAAGAACACTAACCTCAAGGAGTTGTTTCATCAATACAGATCTAAAATGATGCTGGCCCCATCTGCTATCCAATGGCACAACTTACTTATATTTGTTTTTTGTGTTTGCAAAACTTTCCACTATGTTAGACAAAGCTCGTGCTAATTCTTTGTTTCAGCATTGCCGCTTGATGGCACTGGAATACTTTGATAATTTCAATGAAGCTTTATATCCAACGAAACGTCCTAAATTTGGCAGTGAAAATAAAATAAACCATAATAAATGGAACATAATTTGTACAGCCCTGAATATCTGAAATATAATTTTCAAGTTGTTTTTGAAACAGAAAGTATGAACTCCAAAACGAATTCGTCATTTAAATATAAATTAAATCACCTAGATACAAAATATATGCTATCGAAGTAACGAATTATGAATTGCTAGAATACTTCCAGCCCATTAAAATTCGATTTGTCTCAGTAATATAAAACTGACCCATTTGGTAATTATTATTGCATGATGGCTTTTCTTTGATAGAGTTTGTTGCCATCAGAGATGAGGAGCGAATATGAAAGGAATATCGTGTCTGCTGTTAGTGACGGCTTTTTGCTTTTGCCAAGTTATTTAACCGCCAAGATAGCTAGTTTGAGTTGGCTTGACATCTAGACAATCTCTGGATCTACTTTTCTTCACTAGATAAAGCTCTGGATATACACAAAACATTTTATTTCTCATACTGGACGTATTTTCTCGACGTTGCATGGAAACAGATCAATTTCACTATCTTTTATTCAAAGGGCTGTTGTCATGATCTAGAAAAAGTTTACCCACATTATAGCTAATCATATCATTCCTTAGGGTCATTAACTCTATATTTGGCATCAGCGAGAATACAAAGACGGTCTTTATTTGTTCCACAACTAATACTCGTATAATCTTCGACACGTTGGCATGATTTAAGAGATGTCTCAGACACCGAACAGCAACAATAGACTAGAAGGTTCACTCTAAGCCCTGCTCCCAGCATTTCCCTCCTGGCCCCGTCGCGGAACCTAGTGAAATGCTGGTTAACTGTTCAGGCCTCGTGCCACTTATCACCCTTGTATCTAATCGTTTCGTGGAAATCTGGCGTCTCGCCTTTGTAAGCGCTACATCAAAAGTGCTTACCGAGGATGGACTTTCTAGTCTCTTGTTAATGTTCGGTGCCTCATTGCTTAGACACGCCAAATAATTTAAAGAGAAAATGATGGAAATTAAAATATGTAGCGCAATAATTAGAGGTCACTGACATGAATCGCTGACCATTTAAATACAAGACGGCTGCCAACTAATATGCTTCTCATTCACTTTCAAGCTGTATTTCTGTTTCTGCAACTTTTCCAGATGCTGCTTTGTAAAATGATTCCTGCTCCTACTGGCCTACTTCTGCGTGGTGATCTACAGCTCAGACTTGCATTAGGTACACACAGAAATAATTCTAATTCCCATACCTCTCTCAATGATAATTATGTTATTATTTAACAAACTAGTTTGACAAGTTCAATGAAAATAGTATATTATTTTATATGGAGGAAAAGTAACTTTTCCCCCAAATAAAATATGCTGTTTTTTCTTCAAATGTCGACAAATTAATGGAAAAACGTCTCTTTTTAATAGTAATAATAATTATTATTAAAGATAAGTGGGTTCGCAAGGCGGCTTAGACCGGTGCGGTGTCGGTGAATAGGCACAGGTTGTTGCTATAGTAATGAAACATAAAGCTGTCAGTAGACACTGCCAACAATAATTATATTTTTAAAATTGCGTCTTCGATTGCATTTTAATTCCGTATTGATAAGCAGTTATTGAATAAGTTCGATTAAATAATAACCAATTTGTTCCTAAATTAGTGATTTTTAGAAATGCAGTCACAAATTGAATGATAAATACAAATTTTAGTTTAATAACTCTTGAGTTGTTGACGCTTATTTTGTTGTTTGTTTGTATTGTATCTATGTTGCTATGACAACACTTTTACGTCCGCCGGCGGAAAAGTGAAAAGTAAAGCTCCGGCGGAGGAAAAACGAAACTTCACGGCCGCCTACACAGTCGAGTAATGACGGATTTACTGACGTTTGAAGAAAATAGTATATTATTTTATATGGAGGAAAAGTGATACTTTTCATGGCGCGCTCGTGTTTAACAGCCGAACGGAGTGAGGCTGGTAATAGAGAGCAAGCCATGAAAAGTAACTTTTCCTCCAAATAAAATATGCTGTTTTTTCTTCAAATGTCGACAAATTAATGCAAAAACATCTCTTTTTAATAGTAATAATATCTAATTATTATTAAAGATAAGTGGGTTCGCAAGGCGGCTTAGACCGCAGTCGGTGACCAGGCACAGGTTGTTGCTATTGTCATGTAACATAAAGCTGTCAGTGGACACTCTCAACAATAATTATTTTTTTAAGATTGCGTCTGCGATTGCGTTTTAATTCCGTATTGATAAGCAGTTATTGAGTAAGTTCGATTAAATAATAACCAATTTGTTCCTAAATTAGTGATTTTTAGAAATGCAGTCACAAATTGGGTGATAAATACAAATTGTAGTTTAATAAATTTTGAGTTGTTGACGCTTATTTTGTTGTCTGTTTGTATTATGTTGCTATGACAACACTTTTACCTCCGCCGGCGGAAAAGTGAAAAGTAAAGCTCCGGCGGAGGAAAAACGAAACTTCACGGTCGCCTACACAGTCGAGTAATGACGGATTTACTGACGTTTGAAGAAAAACTTGTTTATCTCTAGTTCTTCTTGCATACTGCATATTTGAATTTTACATGGATGTAATGTTACATACTTTTACGGATCATTATAATTGAAGTCAGTAAAGATCAATTATGGTTTGTAGATACGTTACTCTAACCTTTTAGATTTAAAGCCACGAAGTTGCTTAAACATATTCTTATCTACTTTTTAAAGAAATTTTGATTAGCAATTTCAAGAAAAGTTCGTGCATAGTATATGCGGCTAATTCAGATAAAATCTTGAGTCGATGTTCACGTATACTCTTAAATATATTTTATATTGAATTCGTCATATCATAAGAAGGAAAATGTTAGTCATGCTACATTTTTTTATAGAATAAGTATAATAAAAACTTCTTATTAATAATGACATGTGTGATAATAATCAACATATATTCATACTTGAAGAATTTTGCATATCTTTCACGGCTGGCCAACAAAAGAAACGTGCGTTAATAAAACTCGCTCGGCGTATGAAAAACAAGTTATAAGAGATAGGAAAATGATGCAGGTGCCATTTATTTTAAGGTCGTACACGAAAGTTCTACCTACATAACTAGCTTATTCCAATTCAGATACCAATAATGGCTCAGATAAGATAGCTTCGGAATCATCTTCCTCATTTTCTGCCTCAGACTTGGGGGTTTTGCCTTGAGTTCCATCCGCTGACGCGTCAGTTTTTGACTTTTGTTCAGTTTCCTTTTCTCTTGCTTTTGCTTCGTTTTCTATTTTTTCTAGTTCCTTGTTTTTCTTCAGCTGGACGCCATAATACAGATGTTCAATAGCAATTGCCATCCAGTCAGCGACTTGTATTAGAAAAGAACCTACTTGATCAGGGTCATCTCTATTAGGTATATTAACATTCCTTAAATCACATATTTGTTCCAGAATTATGTTGGAAAGATTTCTTAACCTTACAGATACCAATGGCGGAATCGGATTCTTCGTCGCATATTCCATACCTTTGATAACCAAGCTATTGATAAACTTGTATGCTTCTCTAATTTGTTTTGCCTTTTTTCTTCTTTTCAGAAGCCTCTTCAGCATATATTTAATATCTTTTCTTCGTCCAATTTCTTTTGCATTTTTTCTCAAGTGCTCAAAGTATTTCTCAGTTTCCTCAGGAGTCATGGCATAAAGTTCTTGAAGCAGCACTTTTATTTTTTCAACTTTATCTCTTGGTAGGTGGTCAGCGTGATCTTGATATAATGCCAATATCAATCGCCTGTTCGGTATTGCAAGTTGATCGATTCTGGATCGACATTTTGGTTTTTCGTTATCAGCTGTGTGCGGGCGATGTTTCTCCTTAGTTCTCTGTGGTCTTTTTGAGGACGCTGTTTGGGGTCTCGATACGTCGTCGTCGGTGGTAGCCAAATCATTGGCATTTGTATCATCTTCAGCCATTTTTGGTGTTTATCTTTTCCACGAAAATTTTGAAGTTTTGATAGAAAATGTCAAGGATGACATTCATATTACGTTAAAGACATTAATTAGGTTAGATACGTTTACAAGGAGCTGCGTGCACCACTTCCATATCGTGCCGGAAGCTTTGCGATTGCGTAGTATGTTGTTCGTTGCGATTACAGCGACTCAAGTGTCGCTTTAAAAAACTAGAGCCAATTGAATTGAATATCTTACTGTTGCTTCCCGATGGGATTTCAGTACAAATACTAGGTACCTGTGAATTGGTTTTTGAAAAGATTGAATCATTACTATGTTGGGGTTTGAAACCTTCGGCAAAATGCACTAAAACGGAGTTTTATACACAATACCGAAATAGAATTATTGCACTCGATGAGTGTTTCGCTAACCATGTTAGCATCATTAGGAGATGATTAAAACTGTTAATCATCTCCTGATGATGCTAAAATGGTTAGCGAAACGCGCGTCGAATGCAATAATTCTGTTTCGGTATTGTGGATAAAACTCCGTTTTGGTTATTGAATCGTTAGAAAAGATGTAAGATTCGATTGCCGTGCTGCATTTTATGGCGGATCGACCATTCCTTTACCCTCGTCAATCGGACTACTGGGCGTCTTGGTCAACAGCAATATGTCCTGGCATGACCACGTTGCTAACATTGCAAAATTAGCCTCCTAGAAGCTTGGTGCGCTATTTCGCAACAAAAAACTGTATACACCGCAGTAGTTGCTCTAGCTGTACAAAGCGCAAATAAGGCCGTGCTTAGAATATTGCTCACACATGTGAGGTGCCGCACCAAAGCACATCCTAAAGCTGCTGGATTCCATTCAGAAGAGAGCTGTGCGTCTCATCGGCGACCCGAAATCTGGATAGTCTGGAACACCGCAGACATGTGGCCGAGATGTCCCTATTTTACAGATACTTTCACGGCAGATGTTCCCTGGATTTGGCCCGTCTCATCCCGCCCCTGGCAACGCCTGTCAGACAGTTACGACAGACGGCAAGAGTGCACCAGTTCGTCGTACAACTGGAAACACCTAGAACATCGCTTTACAAGAACTCCTTTGTTTGGCGCACTGCATCACTGTGGAACCCTCTCCCAGGACATCGGTATCCCCCTAATTACAACCTACAACTATTCAAGAACCATGTCAATAAACATTTTCGCACACGCACCGCTCGTCGAGCGCCATAGGAACTCCCTTTAGTTGTGCGCCACTGCCATAAAAAGATATATATTTTTAATTTATGCTAGATAATGTTCATGCCATAAATAATGTTTATAATAGGTTTGTTCTAGCAGCGATTTAAACTCAAACCAAACCAAATCCAAGCCATCCGGAGTTTGCGCATAGCGATTTAAGTGTCGCTTATATTGAAATGCGCAAACTCCGGATGGCTTGGTTTTGGTTTGAAATCGCTGCTAGAACAAACCTATTATTACGTGTAGAAGCACAAACAATATAGCTATTGCGTAGCTATATTGTTTGTGGTAGACGTAAATATTATAAAAGCAGTAAATCGCTTGACGAGTGAATGAGGTGAATAGTTGTCATCCTTTGACAGTTTTGAGATAACGAAATATATGGAAAATTCTAAAGGCCCTTGAAAACCTGAACCAGGTTTTATAGTACAAGATCCGGTATTAGAAATATATACCCTTATCTGTTATTTGACGATGACAAAGATTATATGTTAGATAATATATAGATTGATAAATAACACTTGGGTTGCCTAGCTAAATCTGGGGCCAATGCCGTTATACAGGGTGAATAAAACAATTTCGCTTCTCACTATTGGGATCTCATAAACGGTAAAAGATACAGCAAAGTTTAAATTGGGGCAAAGTTGCGCAATTTATTGCCCAGATATCCGCGAAAAACCGAAATTTTAGATTTTTGTTTTTATTTTTTTTCTGACGTTATTTTTGGAAATACCAAAAAATATTAACACTTTCTGGAGGCACTTTTTAACGGTCTACCCTAAGATGTTGTCAGTTTTCTAAATCAACGTTTCGATTTCTCAGAACCATCAAGGCAATTTTTTTAAATACGGACCTGTAGTTTTTATTAATTTTTTTGCATATTTAGGGGGTAATTTGGTAAAATCCATCACCCCAAATTTGAGTTAATCTCTCATAAAAAAATCGACTAAATAGCTGATAAGAGTATATTAATAACGCTTGCTCACCTGTTATACCCTGGCAACTTCATAGTTGGGCTGAGTGGAAAGTAAGCAACCCATATTTCTCCAATTCCTTGAGTCACATTCTCTCAGCTAATGCTCGTTTTTTTTTTAATAACAAATCGGGGAAGTTGTTCCAAAAAAGGTAATTAGAATTTATATTATACAGGGTGAAACAAATTCGCTTCTCACTATTGGGATTTCATAAACGGTAAGAGATACAGGATACAGCTAAGTTTAAATTGGGGCAAAGTTGCGCAATTTGGTGCTCAGTATTTTGACATTTTGATATTTGAGATATCTCGAGTACTTCCGGAGATCTCCGAGAAAAACCGAAAATTTCGAATTTCTGTTGTAATATTTTGTGACGTTATTTTTGGAAATATCAAAAAAATAATGACACATTCTAGAGGCACTTTTTATGTTGTCAGTTTTCTAACTCAACGTTTCGATTTCTCAGAACCATCATCAGGTCCATTTTTTAAATACGGAACTATAATTTTTATATATTTTTTTCGCATATTTAGGGGGCGGGGCAATTTCGTAAAACTCATCACCAGATATTTTTTAACTTGTAGGTATTATTAACAAAATGAACACCTCAGGCAATTTACAATACTAACAGGCGCAGATTAAGTTGATATCTCAAATTAAAAATAAAACTTTCGGTAATTTTGTCAGTAACGCCTACAATTTAAAAATATCTGGTGATGGATTTTACCAAATTACCCTCTAAATATGCAAAAAAAATTATAAAAACTACAGGTCCGTTTATAAAAAAATTGGCTTGATGGTTCTGAGAAATCGAAACTAACCCAAACTGACAACATCTTAGGGTAGACCAGCAAAAAGTGCCTCTAGAAAGTTTTAATATTTTTTTGATTTCCAAAAATATCGTCAGAAAAAATTAAAAACAAAAATCCAAAAATCCGGTTTTTCGCGGATATCTCCGGAAGTACTCGAACTATCTCGAACTTCAAAATGTCAAAATACTGGGCACTTTGCCCCAACTTAAACTTTGCTGTATCTTTTACCGTTTACGGGGTTCCAATAGTGAGAAGCGAATTTGTTTCACCCTGTATAATGACATTGGCCCCAAATTTACCTAGGCAACCCATGTGCGATTTATCAATCTATATATTATCTAACATATGATCTTTGTCATCGTCAAATAACAGATGAGGGTATATATTTCTAATACCGGATCTTAGACTATTAGTTTAATCGGGTTGCGCCAGAATCATCTTGAGTAGAGAATAGTAAAATATGTAACCACATAATGCTTCATAAAGGCTCTCAGAATCAGCTAGTCACTGTCATTAACGCACCATATGTTTAATTTGTTTTAAACCGGATAATGTGAGCGATCTTTATTTCGTACACAAGCAAACATAAAAGTTCATGTAGTTTTGTATGTCTTAATTTATTTTGGTAACACTACATTAGCGAATGATTGCAGCTGAAAGAAGTTAAAATGACATCGTTTTTATAAATTGAAACTATAGAGCTGTTTATACGTAACAGCCCTTATTTGTTTGGTTTCTATAGCGGAGATTTCCGAATTGCTAGATTAACGATATTTTTCTTGTTACATGTTTCCAAAGATTTTATTAAATCCTTGCATGTTTCTGTATGGGGTGACTTCGTATAAACTACCACCCCTCGTAACTTTTTATCTTTTATTATACGGAAAAAATAAAAAAAATTAAAATACAGGGGACATTTTTTCCTTTGCAAAACTGTATTCTAATTTCCGATAATTTTGCATATATACGGGGGGCGACAAAAAGTATATATTTTTTAATAGAATACCCTGTATATTTCTGGCTAAAATGAAAGATGTTTTTTTTCTGATTTGAAATACACCATGCATAATTGCTGGTTTGTTAGGTTAGTATGATATGGATGTGTAATTAGGTAAATAAATAATAATAGTTATTTATGCAACAAGTGCAAAAAGTACAAGTTTTTTGCACGACACGTGAAAATTCTCAAACGATACCGCAGGTCGAGTTTGATAATACGTAAGTGCAAAAAGATCTTTTGCATACAATATTTTTATACGATAGTTTTATTTAAAGACCAGAATAAAGGTAGGTACCTATATAAAAAAAATGTCAGTTACATCTACCTGTAGATATTTTTATTGGTATCGCTATTGTTGTGTTGTCTATGGTATTGTTACACTGTAATAAATCGATGGCAACTTTTGACTCTTGCGGGTTTCCACCGGGTTTCTAATAAATAAATATAACAGGTGTCAAATTTTATTTTAAATTGAATTGCAATCTTGTTGTACATAAATTAAGCATAAGTGCAAAATACAAGCGATTCTGAAGATGTTCCAGAACTTCCAGATGATGTGAGGGCAGAAGCTGAAAGGGCGGTATCAAGACTGATCCCAATAAAGTCCAAATTAATATAGGAAGCGGCTTATGAAAGGCTTAATGCCAGGCAAAGTCAATCAAAAAATATAACGAAACTATCTTTTTGGCATATTTTTTATCCAAAACAAATTTATGATACGAGTTTTTTATGGCAAAATCAATGCTGTCTTTGCAAGAAAACATAGATATTAAGATTTATTCGAAGTTGATGGCATATCTAAAGCGAAATTCAATGGGATATCGACCAAAAAAGTCAAGTTTTTCCCAAAGAAGACATACGCAAATTATTGTATGAAGCCCCGGACAGCAAATATTTAATGATGAAGATTGTCGCAATTTTTGGAATGGCAGGTGCTTGAATTAAATAAAATGACCATTGATGACATAGAAGAAAAAGATGATATGTTACTGGTAAGAATTCCACTTAAAAAAACCGATAAACCAAGAGCGTTTGTAATTACCAAGAGACTAGAGAGTTACCGAAAATACGTCAACTTTCATAGCCCACAAACACCCCACAACTTATTTTTTTTTTACAAAAACAATAAGTGTTCTGTCCAACCTGTAGAAGTAAATGATAGAGATTCAAGATGGCGGCGAGTGAGAACGCGAGTTTAATAGATGTAAACAAAAATTGTGAAATTTGTGGAAAATCCACCAAAGGGAAAATCAATCATGTGTAGATTGTGGCAAGTTTTATCACAGTCAATGTGTTTTAAGGTGTCCTGGCTTCAAAATCCAAGCAGTAAATGTAATTATTTGCACAAATTGCAATGTTGATGTTGATTTGACACTTGAGGAAAAATACAAATATTTACTTAAAAATAATAGTCTACTAAACATGCTAGTTATGGAAATGCTTGAAAAAAACGATTTATTACGTGATAAGCTCTTGTTCTTGGAGGAAAAATTGGATTCAGCAGGAGGGTTAAAACAGTCAAACTTAGAGGCTAGTGGTTCACCTCCCAAAGTTTCCCAACTATTCAAGGCTCCTGAAACACCCCTGAATTCGCAAGTAGTTGCTATTTCGTCTAAATCTAATGCCCAAAAACTTAATACTTCACCTAATGCGAGACCTAATCCAACTGCAAAAATTGCAAATAAAAAAGTGGGGTTAGATGTCAACAAAAGCCAAAAAACAACAATTGACTTACAGCAAGTTGGGGCAGCTATTGAGGAGGCTCAGACAAGACAAATTATTAGATCTATACAAGATCTTGGTGAAAACGGCACCTGTGACAACAAAACTAGTGGAGGCTGGCAGCAAGTTAAAATATGGCGGAATGTCATTGTGGGTGAAAATGAAAACTCAAGCTGCACAATCAAGGGAATCCAAAAAGTAGTTTTTCTTCATGTAACCCGGCTAAATCCTAAAACTACAGTTAGTGAACTGAGAAGCATGCTGGTTAATAACTTTCCCGAAGTTCAGTGTGAGGTACATACATCAAAACATCCTGAGGTATATGCATCTTTTCAGGTTGGTGTATCTCAGGACAACTATACGAAGATATGGAACAGCAATATCTGGCCTAAAGGATCACTTGTCTCCAGGTTATTTCAGAAAGTGAGGACCCCGCCACAGAAACTGGACTCGGTGGAGCCTCACCGCAGACCCTAGTTCATGAACTCTCCGCTCTCTCTACCAACACTATGATAAATGTTCTGGGAGAGCAAGTTCCTGCATTAATGTCTCAAGACACCCATTCAGATAATACAAAGCAGAGTCATTCTGAACAGCCACATGTTATTGTACTAGTCAGACTAGTAAATTTAAATGTAAGAAGCTTGAGATGCAAAAATGATGACTTAGCCTGCTTGCTTAGGAAACTAAATCTGCCCGAAATTACAGCACTTACTGAAACCTGGTGCTCGGCTGAGGAATTTAGCTCAGTCCACATCGATGGGTACTCCCTTGCAGCATCCTATTATAGAGAGGCCAACCGGGGAGGAGGAATAGATATTTTCTGTAAGGATTGTGTCTCTTTTCAACATCGTAAGACTAGTATCAAGATTATTGAGGGTATTTTTGAATTTACTTGTGTGAATATTTTGTTAAAAAATTGTATTTTGACTGTTGTCTGTATTTATCGTCCCCCTTTGGGAAATGCAATACAATTTATTGATAACTTACAGATTCTTTTATAAGATTTATGTAGGAAAAGTAACAATACTAAATTCATTTTGTGTGGAGGTTTTAATATTAATTTGGATCCCAGGGTGAATGATCGAAATACTCAAGCAGTAACAAACATTTTTGGGAGCTATGGCATGTCATCTATCATTAAGTCCTTTTCAAGAATTTGTGGTAAGTCTCAAGCAATTATAGATAATATTTTCTCAACTTTTAATCAAGATTCTGTAACAGCAATTTCTTTAGATACCAATATTTCTGATCATCAGGTTCACATGGTATCCTTACACACTGAAATAAATAAAAAAACTAACAACACATATAAGTACATCAGGAAGTTTAACAAGGAAGCTAATATAATATGCCTAATAAAACTCTTTCAGGCTGTTGATTGGAGTGTCTTTCTGGTTGGCACGATGAATGCTAATGAGAAGTTTGGTT